>JAGVSQ010000120.1:0-12147 GCA_022683975.1 Rhyacophila evoluta
ATTTAGAATTTAAAATCAATTTCCATGAAGCACCATCAGTCGAAAATATTAATTAGTAATAGGTTTTGTTGTAAAAGGATTTGTAGTGAGTCAGTTACTTAGCCCATAAAGTATCCAGTAGTAAATGTTTAGATTTTGATGCAAGTGGCTGAGAGGTAAGAGTGTGCACTTTGGAGTCAGAGGTTGCGGCTTTGAAAGGTGGACTTTTAAAGTACAATATGTATTATTGCTGTCAAGTTCTCTGTTTGCTTTCGAAAATTTAGAAACGCTAGTAAACTTTTGAAGCGTCATTAAGGCTTTGCTAAATTTTATACTAACGGAAAATCATCATATAGCTTTGGATCGATTTTAAACTGATGATGAAAGCATATACAATTTTCTCCCATCTGTGGAATAATATACAAAAATTATCATTTATAAAGGGACAATATTTCACATCTTTATCTGTGCCTTTGCCTTCAGATGCCATACTAAAGTAGCGACTATAAACGCGGAGCAAGTTTATTCCCATACTGGTAGTTTAAATTTACTGAGACGTGAATGTCCAATTTGTTTTTATCGCCGTCCACATTAAAAAGTCATGACTTCGTATGGCTGCAAATCACGTCATACAACATACAAAATCTCGTATAATTTTTCAGTAAGCATCTGATACATTTAGGTACTTATTGATATAATCTACAAAATTGTCATAGTATTCGTGCGACATTTCTATTATCGAACGTGGAAAGGAAAACGGACGTAGCCCACACGAAACAAATTTTAGAGTATGTACAGATAACGTTTATTTAATGATTTTGAGTTAAAGTTAAACTGTTAAATACACATTATATTAAAATGCATGGAGGCTAAAACTGGTATTTTATTTACATAATCTGATGCTAATTAAATTATTTATTTAAGAGAAACAAATAAAATTAATGGGCTGGAAGCTCTTTTCTCCGGTTGCAAATTTTACTGGCCATCCATTTTTTAAACTTAAAAAATAAATTTAGATACTTATTCGATAATTGCTGTTTACATTACACTTGGAATTATGTGTAGGTAATTGTAAGTAAGTACTGTAATTGTCGAAAAAAAACTATTTAAAAAAAACTGTGGGCTATGTCCTTTTTCCTTTCCACAATTGATTAATTACGTCCGTTTAATATTACATATAAATACTCAGTAAATAAACTTTTTGGGTGCGTATTTTTTCATTAAGTCATTATTTTAATTGATTGGTTCAATATTATGAATCCGAAACATTCAGCCATGTGCCATTAGCCATGTGATTCAGACAGATTTACAAGAGCATGCTTTAGCAACTTAACCACGGTGGATTATTAAAATATATATTGTGAATGCGGTTAATGTAACAAAAAATTGAGGAAAAAATCGGTGATCTTTAAACGTATGTCTTGATAAGTGAGTGGACGCATTAGTATTTACCTTGACTTGTTGACAGTGGAAGCCAGAAACATCAACATAATTGAGTCATTTAAATCTTTGCATATATTGTGATTCAACAATGCCACTGCGTGTAGTCACTTAAGTAATGCAGGCATCAGGATCGCATTTAGGACATTGGACAATATATTTTTTTAAATATTTCACTAAACAAATTGTCAAGTGTGGCCATACGGAATTTAACGAAAACTTGAAATGCTTATAATCATTCCTCACTCAAAATTATTCATACTGGTAACCAAAAACGCAATGAAATCGATTTTTCGTAATTTTTATCAAGTTAATGAAATTATGTTATTCTAAATTACTTGTCTTTTGAATTGAAATCACCATTGTTTCCTGATAATAAAAAACGAAAATTCATTTGCTACTGCTGTTCCATGTTTATATCCATTAAATGCGTTTTTTTTCGAGTGTATTTTAGATATGAGTACAAGTTTTCTAAGTTTTGGAAGTCACACACACAGTGCAGTATTTTGCAGAAGTAATAACTATATTGACTGCCCAAAAGCAAGATACCTAACCATTTTTGAAAAAAGTTTTTTTTTGATAATTACAATGTATACAATTTAATGTAAATTACCTTAAACCGCTGAATTAGTGACGAAATTAAGCCTTTTAAAAAAGATTGCATGTGATATTTTAAGCCAGAAACAAGGTGTTCCAGCATATAACTTTTGCAGTTTTTCTTAAATAACTTATCAAATCAATCGCAGATTGGGTAAATAAAACAATAGTTTTAGTCTTCGTCCACTTCAAAGTTTTGTCTGTTTCATATTTTGCCTTTGGTGCAAAATCATTAAATAACTTGTGATTCTGTAAAGTTTGTTCTGTGTGGGTTTTATAAGTCTAGCTCTCTACAGTCGACATATACAGTACATATATGTCTTCATCTAATATTGGCAGTAATTTAATTCTTTCGTTAGAGGGTACGTACAAACGATAATTGATGTATATTTTTATTTTCAAAATCAATAAATTTTTAATCCAACCCTGGTGGATAACAAAATTCATGTGAGAAAATACCAATCGCGATATAATAACCCTGTGGCCGTCCAGATGCGGATGTTATAAAATTCACTTAAAGTGACATGTCGTACTGGAGCAGTGTTGTAGAGGGGATAATCTAATCGAATTATTTTATATTCGTGTGTCTACCGAAAACGCCGCACAGTGAGAAAGTCGGAAGATTTTACATTTTCGTATTTTGTCCATACAAGAATAATATATGCGCACTTTTAATGCATTTACTATTTTTATGAATGCACCATTTGATGTCATCTTTTTATCAATGATATGGTAAGTTTTGATGGAGTTTGCTTGAAGAAGCTTACGCTTATCTCAGATTGTAGTGTGACTATTGTTGGTTATGCGATTCGGGTATGCTGGAACATTTTTTCGATGCAGACGCTTCTAGTTTAGGAAATCTAAGCAGTACTTCCAAATAATCATGTTATCTATCTGGTATTTTTACCTTACCTTACCAAATGTGAAGCCTTACGAATATCAACTCGATCTTGTACAGTAAATTTATTCAAAACATATTAATTTAAATATTGATGTTACTGTAGTGAAGTTGTCAGGATGTTACTAAACTTTCCTTCTATCCACCAATCTTATCCTTACAGTTGGTTTCCATTTGGCGTATACCGGGGCTCTAATATCTAGCAGCGATTTAATCTATTCGACGGTAATATCCTGGAAGTAAATATGAATTAACCAAGGTACACGATTACTTAAGTTAAGTGCTAGGATTGGCTGTTGCTAATTTATCATGAAACATATAATTATGTAATTAATAAACATACTGCAAAATTCATAGCCCACGTGACATAATTAATTGTACTAGATTAATGTTCTGAGATCCATCGTACAGGTTATGGTTCGAACAATATTTAGCATCATTATATGCTTAATAAAGTTACTCTGCGTAGTCATACGTATTATGAGTATGGTATTAAAACAAGCGCCTGTTTAAATGAATTTTAACATCAATGCATTTGTGAATTAAAATTGTACTTGAAACGTATATTTGTTCGCGATAAATTGCGTTGTTAAAATGTGTTAATTTCAAATCAACCACTGTATTCAACTCCATTTTGAATACAATATATTTATCTAATGAAGTATAAATATACAATTCAACCTGACACGATTCATTTCAAAGAACTGTATTATAGACTGTCCGGTTGAATTGTTTGATGTTCCCACTGTGTTGGACAAATCACATCAAACTCACGGTCGCGTGAGAATATTGTTTGTTCTACAATATTATTTGTGAGACAAATTTTATACAAAAATTCACTATTGAATTTGACAAGTTACGATGCAGTTGTTGTGTTGAATGAGTTTTTCAAAATCGAAAGAATTGTATACAAGAGATTTCTCTTTTGAAGTTGAACTATTTGAGTTTTCATGTACCATTTATTTGAAATAATTTTATTGTAATATTGTGGAACAGTAGAAAAAAATATAATTAAATTAGTACAATTACTTCATACTCTATTACATACTTTTTTACTAGTATTGCGACTTACGAGGCGTCGTATAATAGATGGTGTCTTAAAATTCTTGTGATTAAAAATGCGGCAGTCATGATTATTCCTGAAGTATTATATAAGTATTTTATGAAGCAAGTGATTGTGTCACCATAATTCATCGATGTCTCAAATAATCAAGAGTGGGACAGAAATGCTTATGAATATTACTGTCGGTACGGGCTGTGTGCGGCTGTGGCAGATATTAGATCACACTCTTTAGTTGGTAGCCAATTATCACTTACAATAAAAAAATAGCTTTCACTTCTTAATGTTGTTTCTTCACATTTATCCATTATTGCTATTTTTCTTATCGATATAATATTGATATCTAAGGTAGCCGATAGTTTAGCGTGCGTTGCAGGTTATATTACTACAGTTGCTATCTTTTACCTCTTTCAATGCGGACAACACACACGTGTGTGTCCATGCAAATACTATTTTCCCCAAAAATACGACTCACCCCTAAAATAACACTCCTAACATGATTTTAATGGATATGTTAATATGAGTCCTATCCCGAAAATAAGTCCTAGAGAAAAATATTTTACAAAGTACTTTATAAGAAGATCGATAACACTGTTCAAGCTGGAAGATGCCGAAGTGATCAAACGACCATTCACGTACATTGTTGATAGTGTCAACTTTTCTAAATATCATCTCTCCAATGTTGATGCCATCAAGATTTTTCCCTTAAACATGTATGTCCTATACCTAAAATAAGCCCTAGTATTTTGTATGTATGAAAAAATAATGTAAGACCCGGTCCTATATTTAAAAAAAACAAGGTAACATAACCGATTGTCAGTACACATATCATAGTCAAGCTCTTTGAAAAATATCTTCTGCTTTTGTGAATGTAAAAATCTTTCTTCACTGGTCATGTATGTGTACTCAAGCATACCATACTGAGTTGGCATGCGAGATTGATATTCCCTTATTTCATCCTTTATGTTATATTACATTACCATGCATGTTTTCATTCAATTGATAAAAAGGTTTTTTCTTCACAATAATAATATTATGATAGTTTCTACCATTCTGGCTATTGTAGAAAGCTATTTAGCATACTATTTTATTTTCATTTTCGTGAATACATTGATATTACAAAGCTTGTCAAAGTATTAAGACTATAAAATATCACCTAAATGTAACATTACAAGAATTTTGTGAAAAAATATATGATAATAAATTATGCTCGAGCTTTATTACCAACTTACTTCATAATACAAGTATATGTACTTAATTATTATAATTATATTTAAAGGCAACGGTATACAAGAGGATTTTACTTAATTTATTTTGGCAAGTAAATTCTACTGTAATTTATTGATATATTTACAATAAAAAGTCTGTTGTACAATTCATATACTCACCGCTATATACGCTACAAAAGTGGAGTACATGATAGTACACAGACTGAAGATGTCCACTCCGAAAGTAGAGCATATGTATATTTGCAATGTGAAGTCATATATTGATAGACTATTTTCCATGAGAATTGGTTATCAAGCAATTGTCCGATCTGCATCCAGATCTCTATTTTTTTATTTTCGAATATTCAACAGATATGGAAATTAACTTGTATTATCCGGATGCGAGGTGAGCACGCTAACATCTCGAATACCGGGAAGACAATACATATTATATCCTGTTAAAGAGTCTTATGAGACTGGTGCACGTATAATACAATTTACAGACTAACAAAACACTTTTTATTCAAATCTCCTTCACATTTTCTTTTTTTGTGGTCTTTTCCATAAATATTACATAAAAAAATTTACATTTATAACTACAAGATGAATAAAGTCCGAAAATTTTCTTCGGCAGTAATCTTATCAAATTAAATATTTGGATCAATCTTTTGTAAATGACGTGTTTACACTTTGGATATTTTTCTATTAATTTTTAGTCTGAAAGTTTGGGAAGGAAGTTGAATATAGTGGAAGAGCGGTTTTTCATTATTTTTCCGATAAATTCAAGGTTCGCTAAAAATTCCAATGACAAATTTATTATTTTTGCTTTTCTCTCTTTATTCTCAAACAATTTGACTTTTTACATTAATTTAATTAGACTTTTCCGAGGGTATTCCATTACACAAAAAAATATAATAAATTAGTGATTGTTCTCTTTATTCTGCTATCAATAAAAAAAGTTTATGATAAAAAATAATCCACTTAATAAAATTTATATATTTTTTTAGTATTTTAATTATAAGCAATTTAACATTTTAAATATTTGCTATTTAGTTAACGAGGCCATTAAAAACTACGACAATTTTTGATATTAGTAAATGAACAAATTTCAATTAAAAAAAAAAATGAATGGCTTCTAGAATAATTTATACAAAAGTATAATATTAAATAGAAAAAACATTATTTTCGGAGTACATATTTCTTATCAATACCAGATTGCATTGAGGGAAGATAATATTAACCTTCGTAAGGTTCCGATAATGTCCGTTATAGGCATTCGTTTATCTAAATACCAATAAAACCAAATCTCCACTCAATCCCCTCGTCGCGCTGCCTGGGCTACCCTTGGACTATCCATCAAACATCATCCAGCTCAACTATCTTCGCTGCGAGCTTTCGACGTACGTCATCGATAATCTTACTCACAGGGGCAGGAGTTCGAAACATTGACGATGATGCTATTATTATCAACATTTTTTCATTCCACTTTGTGGAACCGTATAATTATTGTGTAGCACATGTAATGGCCAATTCCATCAGTCAAAAATATCAATTAATAGATTTAGTCAACGCCGTTAGGCGATTGTCTGACCACCGACCATTGTGAATTATTTATATTCTTCTCATTCGGAGCGGAAGTTATTCAAATATATTTTTTGTTAGAACGAAACAATTATATTACAGTGTTGGATAGTTAAATCTTACAGCAAGGCGTAAATAATACTGAATTTTATGTAAAAGCGAAGGGAAACATGAAATTTAAAACAATTATATCAATTTTACTGTGGTTGGTAGCGTGCGTGCCTAGCAATCCGGGTGCGGGTTCGACTCCCTATCTGTCAGATTTAAAAAATCCAAAAAAATAAATAAAATGATGCCTATTGGGTAAAGTAATTGCTGGACAAACAATTCACGTGTCTTTACATTGCGGGCATCCATATACTCTTCTTTTGGAGTGGATATCTTCAACCCGTGTAAATCAATATGCTCCACTTTGGGAGCGAACATGGTACATATATAAATATATATATTATATATCAATTTTAAAGTAAATTGTAGTCCAGGTTTTACAATCGAAAATTCTAACAGTTTTATATAATGCTTCAAAGGTATGAAATATTGTATTGTTAATGGCGTTATTGTTAAAATTAATATTAAACAACATTGATACAAATACTGAGTTTTTATTGGCCAAGCACTATCACTAGATCAACGTTGATATACAAATAAGGACAATAGAAGATAATTACTGAAATTTTAATGAATTATATAAGTTAAAAGGTTGTTTATCAGGTTTGATTCCACCCCCACATTATATTCGTTTCCCTCCCACCCCTATATAAAAATATATCGAAAAGATGCAAAGCCACGTCTCGAAATGATGTCGATAGGGAAAAAGACATTCCATTTTGGTGGGTATTAGCACGTATTTTTTATCATAATCATTATAATGTCAAAAATAAATATAATGGATGGTATATTAAAAACAAATTTGATGAAGTGTTATTAAAAAATCTAATAAATTAAAAGGGGGCTCAAAATTTATCAATATTGCTAAGAATGACATTCTTTCATCATCAGCTTTTAATTCTGTGATTTTACCTGTGCAAAAGATGTATATGTTTATTTTCTATCATGGTTTAGTGGATATATGCGCACTTGTGAAATAATAGACAGGGCTCTAATCCAATCAACCTCAAATTACAAGTTTTTAAAAAATTATATAATAGGTTCTAATCCCAATGTAAAGCATATTAATGTCTATAATGGTAAGCAAACGATGAACTCACTGGGCATCCATTTTTTCAGCTTGAAAAAAATAGTTAGCTGGTTAAATAGTATAAACTCACAATTTTCGGTATCGAAATGGACATGCTTATAAACCTAGGGACTAGGATGACTGTATCTATAATAGTAAATATGTACTATTTTATAAATCTATGATGATTTTGGGGCTTACTAAGGGCTCGTTACACCATAGTATACACTAACAAGAGTGGTGCCTAGCAGTGAGTTAAACTTTAAAAAATACAAGTAATACACTTGCATTTAACATGCGGACGTATGTATTTTCCATCTTCCATCATCTTCCAAGGACATAGCAGTTTTATTTTGTATAATATCATGCATAGTTCAGATAATATAATATATTTATAATAAGAAATTATTTCAGATTTATCCATATGCAATTTTATCTAAATTCGAATTTATAAAAAAAAACATCTCATTATTACGTTAGCTAAGTGTTGTGAATATTCATAGTAAACAGTTGATTATAAGTTACTGTATAATACACACGTGGATTTGGTGTAAATGAAGACACACGAATTGTGAATAATATTATAATAATTTGTTCTTAATTATATCGAAACAGATTCGAAAATATATTGCTCATACATATTTGATTGACTGGTGAAACCAGAGTAAAATGATTAATAACTCACACAATAGTGTATACGATACAGTAGTATAAACCAGTGCCCGGTAACCTTTTATCTTCGACGGCACACTTTACATTTTTTACAAAATTTCACGGTACAACGCGAGTAAAAAAAGGAAGAAATACTGCAATAATAGAGACATTTCTCATGTTTTCTTATATGGAAGAAATGTAGCACGGCACACCCACCAGCGTCTCGCGGCACACTACTGTGCCACGGCACAGCGGTTGCGGAGCACTGGTATAAACGACTAGTATTTCAGTTTTATCAATTATTTTTATTTTGTACTGCATGAATCAGTGCAAGTTTTCACTGTGGAATGAGAGTTAAATCATTCGGATTTAAAAGTAACTGTTAAAAAGTGTAATATTATATCACATTGGAATCAATATTGTGTCATAAAGTTTGACAAGTTATTGAATTAATACAACTGTATTTTGAAAATTTTGTATTTTAAACCTTTGAGCAGTTTTTACAGACATAAACAATCAAATTATTTATACATACCATAAAAGCTTTATAAAGCTATAGCAATGAAAACGTAAAAGATACTTAAAACACTAGCTTTGGTGTTATTGTTAAGTGTGTAGTGTGCGTACATTTCCAAGAATTATTTTGTAATCATTTCACGATGAGATCACTCTGTATAAATTTATTCATTTATTTTAGTTTGAATAACTAAATGACCCTAATGTATCACTCGATAAACTGTTAAATTTTAAATTCCTACAATGGAAATGCACAGTGGCTTTAATTGAAATATCCGATAGGGTAAAGTGTCCCATTTCGGGTGGGGCTGCAAATGCATCCGAGCACTTATATTGATTGCGAGTGACCATGATAAAATTCACTTTGCTGTCTATTTTGGGAATGTGAAATTTTCTATATAAGTGCTTTGTTGTTATTTGCTAATGGGTTTATATATTTTTTAGTTTCAATTTTCCACAAAAATCATTTTTCTCCAAATATTTAGCGAATTTTAATACATATATTTTATAATATTGTATCATAATAGAGTGGCGTTAAGTTTTTAATGTTTTATTTATATACTGAATTCATTTGAGATTTATTATAAATCTAACTTTTGAAAGCTATTGATTCGTTTACTTCAACGAATTTTTGATTAATTTTCGATTAAATCTAAAATATTTATAAAAAAACATAGTAATTTTCACCATCGCCATAATCATCAACGGTGATCTGCTTGCTATACTTTACTATTCCTAAATTCATTTACTGATGAGCTGGACCGACATTTTCAAAGTGTCATTTGTTATTTAGCACTTGCATTCTCCCGATAACAGTATATGGCATAAATCATGGTACCCGACGAAGAGTCGTTCGTATATGCAGTTAATTAAGCTTTTAAAATAAATGTTTGCAGTGAACACTGAAGGTGAAGTTTGTTAACTTTGGATAGAAATCAAATATTAGGAAGTAAATGAAATGATTATTTTTTCACATTAATATGAACACAGCGGCATTGAAACTAACTGGGATACAAGCTGCGGATGTCTTCAGAGAATCTTAATTGTATTATGCTTGCTTCGTTTTCCTACCAAAGGGATGCAAGCATACTGGAGGACTCATGCGCAATGTACAATATACAAGATGTTTTCAGGAAAATAAATTCATGCTGGCATGATCTGGGAGGATGAAAAGCGAATGAACGTTGATGTAGCATCGTACTTAAAAACGTCAAATATGTAAACATATTGACATTACGAATAAAACATTGGCTTAATTATATTTCGTAGCTAATCACTAAACATACATTCTTGATAATGATGTCACAACTGATATGTAGAAGTATATTTTCATTTATTAAAAAAGTCGTTGGCTTGTTAGAATATATACTATACATTTATTCAAAAATTAGTTATCTTAAATATTTTCTCTCGATAAAACGATGAAGATTATACGATAATATTTTTAATAACTGACTACAAATTTAAACAAGTTTTTCTTTAAATTCTTTAAATTCAAATCACTAACAAAATACATTAAGTTTTTCATCACAGTTTCAATCTTAATACTTAATAATATCTCACTTCATTTCAAAAGAGGCTGTTTAAAATAATTTTACAGTTAAAGCGTCATTATATTTATGTAAAACAAAATTCCTCTGGACT
The DNA here is from genome assembly GCA_022683975.1 of Rhyacophila evoluta. Taxonomy (NCBI): domain Eukaryota; kingdom Metazoa; phylum Arthropoda; class Insecta; order Trichoptera; family Rhyacophilidae; genus Rhyacophila; species Rhyacophila evoluta. Next base: position 10,755 of record JAGVSQ010000120.1, read on the forward strand.
TTTACGAATATAATCTTGACGGATATTAGAGATGGGATTGTATCTTATTTCTTATATTGACGACAAAAATAATTGATGGTTTATTTGAATTCCGTCTATTCAAATTTATAATCTACTAATGACTCAACTTAAAAACACTGCTGTGATATTTAGGCAGTGAATACAAACTGTTTAATTCAATACCCTTTTGATTAAGGAAAATAAATTACCTAATATATTTAACTAAAACATTAGAAAATTCTACTGCTTAATCATAATTTATTTAATATCAAAATTTCATAATATTTTTTTCCTTGTCTGTTCCTAAAGTGAATCAAATGGGTTTGTAAAATGTGAAGATGTTTCTTTCAGCAATGTATCATACAGATCTTTACAGTATAAAGACTGATATTCATTTTCTTAGTTAGTTGTCTTAAAATTATTGCATTTATTAATATTTGAAATCATATACAACTGCGGGATTTATATCCGTGACCTACAATATTAAACTGAGTGAACTAACACTCGACCAGCTAGAGGACTATAAATTAATAATAAATATTTTAATGTCTTTAAAGGAAGTAAACTGTTTATACCAGTCTCCGAATACTCTAGAGAATTTATAATTCAGAAGCATTACCGTAAATGTAAAATTTTAAATACCCCGGACTGTTTTTTATACGGTGGATATGTTTCACAAAATACTTTATAAAGAACCTCTTAAAAAAGTTTAGTAATATAAATAATGGTGGAAAGGCTTCCTTGTATAAAGATCAATGGATACCAAAAAATAAAATGTATTTTTGTTTATTGTATTTTAATTTTATTAAAAATAATACTTAAAAAAAAATTGTAACAAGATTATTCACTACCAGTATTAATATACGAACGCGTTTACGCACATTTGGTGCGACATTGCTTTCATTACTCATAATATCCACAGCTTGTGTAATATTTCTTTTAAAATTTTGGCGTTTACTGTATTCGAATAAAAGACATTGGGGTGTATAGCACCGTGTTATTTTGAAACCGTGTAAAAAAACTATGTAAAAAGAGAGTCTGGTGTAAATGTCGAACTGTAATAAGGTGATTTCCAGACTAATTCATGAAACAGCGAATGATATAATATGATTACCTATCGTACATATGCAGCAAGTTTCCAAGATTTAACGCATGTTTTCATACAAGATTTATCCACTATAATACATTTCAATAATATCTTACGAGCTGATGTAAACGGTGATCCCGTTGTCAACTTCTGGAGAAACGTCTTAGGTCAATTAAGGTTTCAATACGACGTTGAAAAAAAAACAATTATTAGCACTTTTTAAATTATCTGGCAAAAAAGTTATATTTTCAAAAAGTAATCAGCGAGTATTAGAATTATGGATTTAACTTTAAAATATTGTATATA
>JAGVSQ010000120.1:12157-53263 GCA_022683975.1 Rhyacophila evoluta
GTATATAAATGAAATATAATTGTGTTATGAAATATTGAAAATGCCATAAAATAACATTAAATTAATTTGTTATCAATACACTCAATAAATAGTGAGATTATGCGCGATCACTGGCAGTATTTTTATTTTTATTGATACTAATCCGACATAAGTAATATTCAGAACCGGTTTCTCACTAACCTATCAAACAATATGGGGATTTAATTGATTTAAAAGAATTGAAAGGAATCTTAGGACGGCTAATATAAAGTGAGTGCAATTAATATAGCCATAAACTTTATGGTTTTATTTTTATGGACAATTTTAAATTATAGTTATAATAAATGTTCCTCGTAGACATTTTGACGTCGTGGAGTTGTTCGAAGTATCATCAGACGATGTCAAGTGTGTGCGCCTGATGTATATTTCATGAAACATACAGTATACACTTTGAACTCATTTAAATACACGTTAAATCGAAAATATACTCATTATGCAGTTACTCATATCATAATCATATCACTCCGAAAGTGGAATATATGGATCTACACAATGTAAAGATATCCAGTCCGAACGTGGAGTAAATGGATCTACACAATGTGAAGACATGTGTTGATATATTTTTTTCATAAAAATGGGCATGAGAATCTAATGGGCTCGCAGTCTTGCATTTTTTGGATTTAATTTTTTTCACAGATGTGAGAATTGAGCTCGCTTTCCACAGAGACGAGTCTTCTCGGTAGTGTAGAAGCTAGAGATGATTGTAATTAATTACTTTTTTTTCTAATGCAATGCTTCCTTCAAGATATGATGTTGTGATATAGTATACAAAATATAAATACTTCATGATTATTTCCTTGTCATAAAATTTTTACAAGCAGATTTATATAAAATTTTATTTTGCTCACTCTGACTAATATATGAGTCGTATCTACCATAATCGTACTTTTTCTGAGGCTTTCTTTTATTCTAATCTCTATTTAAGATCATAATGAAAGATCGATAAGTTCGATAAGTTAACAGCAATAAAACTTTAAAGAGTGGATTTAAAAATTATGAATTGATTATCATAAAGCAAACATTTAATTATAGCTTAAACATCCTTAATCCAATAATGAAGCCCACGAAATAAATAATTTCCAAGACTATTATTTGTATTTAAAAAAATAAAACAAAATAAAAAAATTAAACAACAAAAAAAATCGATTTGCTAACATTTAACCTTAGTGCACTTATGGTAGATAGGAACTAGACGAATCATATTATATGTAATAAAAGCGTCCGAACTAATGGACGAACTAAATAATAAGTGCAGCTAAATACAAGTTTTTAAAAATAGATACCATTTTTGTGACTCATACATAAATTTGTAGACTCAAAACCTCTCATTATGGGAGAGAGAAGTACCAGATTTGTTTTACCACTGACTTTTTTTTTATTCTTTATTATTTTGTATTAATATTATGTACAATAAAAATACTCTAGGATATTCCAAAAATAACAACATTCAGCATTCTGCATTATTGTCTGTATTTCAGATACTGAAAGATAAACGTTTTTTTATTTGCTGTACAAGAAATTTTATAATATTCTAGTAAAAGCGTACAGTGACATAAATATTTTATTGTTATTAAAAAAATTAAGCTTGTGATTAAAGAAATGACATAAAAACAATTGTAAAAAGCTTTTTTATTGTTGAAATTCCTTCAGGCATTTTCGTTACACGTTGACAGCGCTCACCTCAGCTTTGATACACTCGTATGTAAATTATTTATTGTTTTTTTATACGAATGTTCTTTGAGATCTCACGAAGAAAAATAAAAAGATAAAAGGCCTATAATTTGACTAGTAAAATCAGTTAATTATGTGACAGTTATGATGTGTGTTATACAAATTTATAAATTATTACTTTTTCTTCATTGAAATTAAATACTCAAAATAAATACAACCTTATTACTCTTATAAATAAAATAATAAAAATATCTTAAAACAAGAATTTAAATCATAGAATTTATTATGAATTTAAAAAATAATATTATACTTGTCTTCTTTGTGAATAATTCATAGTTTTTCTTTATAAACATTATATTATAATTATATGGTAAAAAATAAGATTTTAGTAAACAGATACCACACAGCGATGTCAGTATTTTTTCTCGTATACCAGCGTGCCGTTTAATACGGAATATATGTGTGAGTATAATTTAGCGATCTTCCAGAATGTTAAAATCTGTTTCTAGTACTAGAAAAAAAGATGAACTAAGTTGCAAATATACATCTAAGTTCGCATCTACGGCATGTGGCCGAGACAGTTATTTTGTCTATGTTTTACCGTAGCACGGTATAAAAGCGCATTTTATTTGTTTATGGAAAGAATTTTAGGGTATCTACAATGTTTCAGGGAAGTTTTGTTTGACAATTGATTACACCGGTAGGCTTTTAAGTAGTATCAATGAATGACGCCGCACTGTATTTTAAAAAAAAAAACTCCATTATAATGTGCTCTTTTGTCAAGTCACGGTGCATGCACACGCGCATGGAAAAATGATATGATCTTAAGTTAAAACTTTTAAAGGTGAAATACGTTTGTAGCGCCACGTGCATGTGTATACTAAAAACGAGACAGGGTGACAGAAAGAAAGGATAGACGACAATATCGAAATACTCTTTGCTAAATCATAAGCAACTTTTCAAATAACCGATATCAAATTTACCTTACACAATCTAAAAAAACGAGAAATCTTCAATTCTTAATCCGATTCCGAAAAAATACTACATTTTGAAATTCGAATATTTTTATTTTCTCAAAATTTGCAATCTCTGGTCGGGAATATGAACCATACCCACATGACGGTATGGCTCGAAGTGGAAGGGAAAGCAAACAATCTGTGACAGACATTTGAAAAAGTAATAATTTATTGCGGCCTTTCGGCGATGTGAACACATCATTTCCGAAGCATTTAAATAAAGACCAAGTTTATAGTTCTGTAGATTTTTAGTTAGATTAGTTATTTGAAATGTTTTTGGACCAGTGTTTACAACTCATCAAAGTGAGTGAACTGGTTTTGTATCGTGTAAATCCGTAATGAAATGCCATAAAAAAAAACCATGTCCGCCAGTTTACTGCGTGTCTGTTTTTTCTGCCCTAATTAACTTGCGACGTGTTCTATTTTTGAATTAATGGCTATAAGACCTATTTACTAAGTGACGATATATATACTGTAAACTGTATATTGAAAAAGTTCGCTGAAGAATCTAAATAAAAAAGAGCTTTTGTTTAAAAGCACCATACATAACTTAAATACGTATTTAATAACATAATATTTGGTTTATAACATAAACCTTATACAAGTCAAATCTTTTTATAACGGCTACTAACCTAAAAATTTCCAGAATAACATTTTTTCACTGAACGAAATAAACGTTTAATAAACATTTGGCGATTGTGTTTTTCAAAAACTAACTCTAACTAATCCTAACGAAAAACTCACGACAAAGAAGCATTAATAGTTAGGTTTGATTTTTTCAATTTTCAAAATTATAGACTATATCACCTTGCATATAATTTATTGTGCGACATATTTAAAAAATAGTTTGAAGTAAAGATGCAAAACGAAAGTGATTAGCATTTACGACCGACGGTATATTGTTATTTAGCAGTCAAGGGGTTAACTAAAAATCCATTTTATTAAATATTACGTGTTTATCTGCCCGTATAATATATAAGTTAGAACAAACGTCTTATTGATATTGGACAACACACACTATACTAAAGATACTTTTTTTTAATGTATCGTTTTTTAAGTAAAAGTTTTCGGTTAAAATACGTCGTCAAGCAATTAAATGAGTTGACTCATTTGTTTATCCATTGAGTTGACGTATACCATCGCATAGTGGGCACGATCTCCTTAAAGTTATGCCAGAACGCTCAATGAGTATCAATTGATATAATACATGTAATAGTTGTCAATACTTTTAATTTATATCGAAAACAAAAATTAAATCAATTAAAAACTTGTCTGCTTCCACCGTAACAGTACCATAGTCACAAAAGCTGATAGTTAATTTATAAGGAGGTATATGTGTTATTAATACTACTCTCCGTTATATTCGTACCATAATCACAGAAGAAAAAATATTAAGTCCTCATAATGTAGAAGTAAGAAAATCAAAAAATAATAATTGAACTCCTACCAACATAAACAAATAATTAATCTTAGACACAAAAATATAATTATTTTAAATGAAACGTTGAGAAAATTACTTTAAAAGCTAGTGTAAAAATTAAGCAGGGTATTACTTAAGTGACTATTGCCCATTCTTAAGTTCATTAAGTTGCTTTTAATTTGAGATTATCGCTTTTCTAAGTGCGTACGCAAGTATGTGACTTTCTTAGAAGACTGCGTATCACATTTTCCGTTTTAAGCTCATTCGTAATTGAAATAACATAGAAGCTATTATGTCAAACTATACACCGAGAGATTTTATCAAAGATATTTTCTAAAATATAAGTATTTGGTAATGAACGAACATATTAAGTAACAATGAAATATAATGCTTGTCAACAATTTACATTTGAAACCGAAAGCAGAGAACATATTATGTATTTACGCATTTTGTCACCCAATTTATTTAATCCTATTGTTGTTTCCTCCATGGTGAGTGGCTATGTGGTCAGCGTGCGTTTCTGTGATAGTGGTTGGGCGTACGAAATCCCAAACCTGTATAGTGCAATTCATGTAAAAAACTGCATAGATAAATTTTCACACTGTCAAAATTCGTATGCTAGTTTTCCGGATATATATGATACAAAAATATGAGAAAATTATTAACCAATTCATTCTTAACTCAAATCACTCAGCCAAAAAAATTACCAAGAATGATAATAAAAAAAGATGCGTACTTTGACTGGAGTGTATGTAAATGATAAAAATAAATATCGAATAAAACCGACGTTGAGATCAACTCTCTTTTAATCAAATGAATTATAAGGCCACGAGTGAGTATGTTCTTGTGACGATAACTTGTTGTCCCACTGCCGAATCTCCATACTTGCTCACTCTCCTATTTATAGTTATTTTGCATCTCTGTGATCGTCGCTTTGCCGCCGTCACCATGCTATCGTACCCGCTGCCTTCTCCGTATAATTAGTATTCACGATCGACAATACGATGGTTACTTCCATCACGAAAATTTAATTTCCAAAAGCAACGCAGGCGGATTTTTTATCATCTATTATTATAAATATAAATTCATTTTTAATCGGAAAACTTTAAATGTATTTTCCATAATTATATGCATACGTAAATTCTGAATTCTTTTCAGAACTTTCGGGAAATATATCCGTTTGTGAATGGTTTTTATTATCCGGATGAAAGGTTGAAATTCATTTTCTTGGAACTTCTACGCGCCAACTGCATTACATAACGTTCATAACGAGCAGTGAGCGATTAACATGAAAAATAATAATTAACTACCTGTTCCATAAAAGAATTATTGTTAAGCAATTTTATTATATATTTTCATATTATATTTCATATTATAAATACATTTTTTCTCATCTATGTTTATTGCCTATTTCTTCTTCAAAAAATTGTCACAGTTTATATTAGAAATGTCTTCCCCCAGAAATATTGTTTAAAATCAAAATGTCTATAATACTTTGTATGATAAGATATATTTTGAAAAACTATAATGTATCCCTATAAAAGCCATCTGAGTGATTAGTGATTGTTATTAAATAATTTACTTGGTCTTATTCACAGCATTTGGCGCAACTGAAAACAGGGTATAGATAATAATTGAAGGATTCTGTTTGAACTTCAAAATGCAGGACATAACTCTTTTGGATTGAGCGATTGGTTGACAGCCTCTCACGATCTGTTAGTATAAGTTTTCACATTATGAATGGATATTCACTTCTTCATATTTTGCGTAGACATATAGACATTATTAATTCTTCAAGGTTGTTTTATTGTAACTATATACATACATATCTCCTTTAGATATCATGAAACTATAAACAATTTTATTATACTCAGAATTTTTGTCTGACGAATCTTAATGGCTATTTTAATTCAGTCAGTTTTTGTATAATTTATGGATTATTGTGTATTCCGGAATACGCTGTGGTTTGAAAAGAGTTAAGATGTTCATTTTAAAGTAGCAGATTGTATCAAACTGATGATGTGACATGGTGTCTATCTACAAGTGAAAAATGTGACGATGATATTAAATGTGTAGTTTTTTTAGTTAGGGGGTTTTTATTGTTGCCCCTAAAAATGTTCATCGGCCAAATGTTTGATATTTTTGTATGTACTATGCGTACGTGACCAATAATTTTATTATTGACGCCTTACTTCACAGACCAACAACAGTTTTATTCTATTCATACAATATATATTCCATATTAAATATATTCATGCGTATACTTTTTATGTATAATAATACCAATTATCAAATACTATTAAAGTCCTTTTAGTTGACTGTCTCGACAAAAATTTTGTGATCTAATATCTTTATATTGTAAAATAAATAAATAAACAGAAAATGGAAAAAAAAATGAAGCTTGCTGTAAAGCGGTAATTTTTGTATTGAACTATTTTATTACACGGTTGTAGGTTATGTTTAAAGATGGGGTTATAAAACACTTATTATATACAATTAAATTATGTTGATCCAATGGATAATTGACAAAAAATATGCTTCCGTGATGGAGGCCATGGATTTAAATCAGCATGATAACAATTGTAAAAATCAGAGACTGAATACCTAAAGGTTGTTGTAATCTTATTTGTGCCTGTACGACAGTATTTTAAAAGTATCATACAATAATAATGTATTTTATAAAAGCTTTTTGATTTGTTTCTGTAAGTGATGTAAATACAATTCAATAGATGGGTGAAATAAATAATAAAATATCGAATGATTCCCAAAAGATAAATATTTGAAAGTAATTTTAAGAGATCAATTTAAAAAAATGCTTTTAGTAAAATGAGAGGTAAGCAACAATAAAAATGATGGAAAATATTTTTAATCCCATTTTTTGGATAAATGCTTATGGAAATCAGACAGGCACTATATTTTGTGTGAGATATGCTACCTAGAGGCTTGAGTTTTCTTGCAAAATAACATATATTCAATATTTTCAGATTTTTCGATTTTGTTTTCAAATTGTCCGCTCGTAGATCGCCGGTTGATGTTTTATGGAATATTGAACATTGTACATAATATTATCCTCTTACGCAGAATCCTGTAATGGTGCGTGGTTAAAGTTTATAGGGATCCATTATTGGAAATCAACGGTGCTTATGGCAAGTCATCTCATTGCGTGGCCACTTGACACGGTATCTGTTTAGTCAGGGTTACTAAGAAATCTAACAAACTCTCTAACTATTTTGACGAAGGATCAATACTTAAATCAAATAACTAAAGCTAAACATGACTTAGAAACATGCTTAAAGTTTCGAGGCAAACACAGTTAATTGACATAGTAATAATTTACAAATAAAGTTTACACAATCCATATTCACTACAAAAGCGGAGTATGTGGACTCCATAATCCATATGCTAAGAAATACAAGAGAATGATTTGAGCGATTGGTTGATAATTAATTCACATGAAAAACAATCATGATAGATTATTTAACGAAGTCTTAACAAAGAGAAAATTCACGTTCTTATTTATATTCTTGTATAATTTAACATTTGAAAATTTATTTATTTGAAACCACGATCTTCGGTACAAAAGCGAGTACATTACCGATCCACTATTGACGCGTAAATACAATAATATTATTTAACAATGGTTCAATTAAAATTCCATTTGTAAAGTGTCTTTATTTTTAAATCGCCCTAAAATAGATTCTTCGTATTGTCAATTAATAGTAAGTAATTTCTAACTTTAAAATTCAATACGCCAGTAGACGGTACTGTCTAACAGTAAAGTCTAGATATATAACAGAGATATAAATGATTCAGCGCTTACTAGGAACTCCGTCAATCGACTTAACAAATATTAATTATTCATCCGATTGTGTAGAGGCGTAAAATTATAGCAGACCTATGTTTTCTATTTGACATAGGATCACACACAATCTTACCCAACTATTTGATGTTGAGGTCAAATAATTCTATCAAATAATTCAGATATCGGTTTATTTAGATCATTGACCCAACGAATGAAGAATAAATACACCCGAGAAATAGGGACTGCATGTTTTATTTATGAGGTTGTCACAGTTCTATGCTTTTGTCTTTGATGGCATCAGTTTTATAGGAATCTAAAAGTGTTCTTATGATAGAACTAAACTATATACGGATAGTAATGAAGTTATAGTGAAGCAAATCAAGAAATTCACATAGGAATGCTGACAAAGAGTGTCATATTATATTTGAATGATACGTCATTTATTGCAATGCTGGTTTAAAGCACCTCGTTGCATTTACTGTCATTCACATTTTGAAAGCTATTTTTTTCCTATTTAAGAAAGTTTTATGAGCTTTGAAAGCTTTTTTTCCATATATTTTACTAAATTCAAAGCTTAAAATACTATTTCGCATATTTTCTGTAGGCAGCTTCTACTATCTTATCTTCAATAAATTTCTCAGCTTCTTCCAATTAATGATCAATTTGGTCTATTCAGCCGAAATACATAATTGTTTTTCCATTTTTTAAAACATCCCGAAAATGTCTCATCAAAACAAAAAAAAAATTGCATTCATTCATTTAGCTCTTATGAGGGTGTTTTGTAATTTTTGTCCAATTCTTCTACAAAACTCTACACTTTGGTAAAATTTCATTTATTCCTTGACGACTTTTCGAAATTGGTGATTTATCTTGTACTCGTGTATCGTTGCAACACTAATATTTTATTTTCTGGCAACTTAAATCGAAAATCATTGACAATGCCATAACGAGACGTGTCAAACATTGCTCATTCTTTACATTTTGTTACTTGCATCTGCCACTAAATCTGTTACGTAGACGTGTACCGTGGCGTAACGTTTGAGAAAGGCTTTTGTCTAACGAGTTTCAGGACTAGGTTTTTATGACTTTAATTGGCGCGTACTAAGTGGACATGATTATTATTTTCACTGAGCTCTATGAATATCGAAAGATATTTGTCGTATAAAAAAAGTATGGCAAGTAACCATCAAAACATCCACTATTCAACAGATTCAAAACCAAATGTGTCACCATACAATGTTGGTTATAGTTGCTTGACAAAGTTTTTGAAAATAATCTGTAAGTATTTGCAGCTGTTAAGTATAATTGATTTCTTCAAAACCTGTGAATCATATCAGACTACACAGACAGACATATTTAATTAATAATTAAATTAAAAAATATTAAACAAAATCACATGTGCTAAGTCTCGCAGTTAAAGGTGTTTTCACTAGCATTTTTACCGACCACTTTTTATATTTGTTTATTTTGATTGACATCTAATTACACACAATGTTATCTACAGTTCACGACTGCTTTCTTACTGTCGAGCGAGATCAGGTTGTACGACCAATGCATGAAGGGGTAAATTAGCTTGTGCACTTGTACAGGAAAACCATCTGGTTGCTCGTTACAGATGAACTCTATTGACATGCTTGATAAAGGATCTTATTTTATTATTTATTTTATTTTACTCTTGGGCGCGCATACCGATTTCAGAGCACTATACATTCTTGTAGTACTCGCACTCATGTATTTAATCTGATTTATAATTATTTTTAATCAGTTTTTTGTCTTGTTTTAAATGAGGGTATTGTCCACCGAAAAAATGAAATTCTCTATGAATTTTGTTCATTGACAATCAAAGTGTGAAAAAAATATTTAAACTACACAAAAATTTTCTGTTAGTAATTAAACAACGTGTATTTTTAGTATATGTGCTACGAACGGGGAAGATGTGGACCCCCACCGTATAGTTTTTTTTTTCAACAAAAATTTTCCTTCAAAAATCTGGTCAAATCACTGTCGACCATGTCTTGCAGATTTGAATTTACAATATGTATTTCAATTCTTACTAGCTATGAGATACAAACCAGCATCTTTCAACACGGTAACACACATTCTAATCTTTCAACTACGAAAAGTAATACAATTAATAACACACATTTTACATCAAACTTTACAGTTTAAATATAGACTTGGTAAAATACATACAGTTTTAAATTCTAAATTATTTAAAACTGATATATTATACTTTCATATGTGAGATTACTGTTAGCGACTCGGGTTTCGCCTTTCGGCATCTTCAGGCTACATTATATGTGGGCAGTGTGCGAACATATAACATGTTATATGTATCCTATGTAATTATGGATTCTCATAATGTAAAATCTTGACAGTGTACATTTAATTAGAACGAGTCAGTCGGCCGTTTTAATCACACGTAACTTTGCACCTTTAAACATATTTTTTTTATATCCGATGCTAATTATATGACAAGCAAAACGAAAAAATGTGTATTATTTCGATACATTATAAATTGGATATCTTTCGCATGGTTTATCTCACAAGAGATAAATGTACATGTCAGTAATAATTTCAATAAACGTTTGTATCAAAACAACCATGAAAATGAAACGAAAAAACAATAATACAAAATAAATTACCTTTTCAATCTAAATCTACGACGCATTGTAATAAAAATATTATAAATTATGTTTAAATTTACTGTATTTGTATGTATATAGTCAATATTTATAACCAGTAAAAACTATCTTGCATTAAAGTTAATGCTGAAGTATCAAATAATGCTTAGTGACTCCTCACCACTATAAATTGAGAAACGTTAAACAAATCACGCGTATTTACAAAATAGTATAACATTGTAATTTCTCGTTTTGCCTATATTATACTTACAACTGTGAACAGTACTTCTCAAACTTACTGTGCAATATAAATAACTTAATTTTACAATAAATTAAATTATTATTAATGATTACTCCAGTTTCTTTTCTCTCGTAATGTTAAAGTATATATATCAGCTACTGTTGGTAAAAATGGTTGATATAACATACTGAGTAAGTGACTTTACATTACAAGGGAAGTATTTGATCGAGCCGTGTTAATATTGTTTATATTTCCACTAATAATACTGTCATAGAATTGCTGGAGCTAGTAAGCGAAGATCGTTAGTTTGAGTCTTGTAGTTAGTTGCATAAAACAAAGATATAAAAATGATAAACCGTGTGCCCAATAGATTACGCAAACAACTGATAATTTATCACTGAGAAAATCAATCTGTCAAGTTAAGTCTTTGCGTTGTCGATGTGATATTTGAGATTGTGGACCTTAAATGTTTTCAATTTGATAATATAATCGAAATCGTCCATATAGTCAAAAAGAATTGAATTCCGATTTAGACTTACAAATTAGAGAAATGTTCGATCTATTATATTACTGTACTCCGTAGCTAAATATTAGATTTGTTTCTGTTTTTTTCTACAGCTCATATTTATTTTTATTATGTAAGAAAATTTAAGTTTTTCAAATGATATATCGCTCATGACAAAACAATACCTCGTATACCGCATGGCACAAATTTTCAAGCACTATTCTAACATCAAAACTCTATATTTTTTAGATGCTACTACATATTAAATTCACTAATATTTTATAATCTTGACATTAAAAAACATATCGAATTCGATTTAATAATACTGACTATGCAGCGTTATTTTCATCTCTTGTAATTTTGTTGTTGTGTGGTATACGAGGTATTGCTGACCGATATGTAATATAATTTTATAATTAATACCATCCATTGGCCGAAAGGTAAACGCACACACTTCAGTACTAGAGTGAACGGGCTCAAATACCACATTTATAATGCGTCAAAAAAAAAACAGCAGGACTGGATATAAGTATAATAGATTGAGCTATTGACCTATAAATTAATTCTCTTGACAAAAATCTGTGGATATTAATCTTTCGTGGAATAATTTTGTAGAAGACGTATTCACAATATGGAGATTCTCATGTTTCACTTTCGAAACAGAGATAAAGAATATAAATTAGATAAAATAATAAAACTGTGCTTGTAGCTTGCGTACCACATGGTGACAAGCACAGACCTAGGCAATTGACCGGTTGGTTGCCTCTGATTTGAACAGTGAGGGAAAGATAGGAATTCGCCGGGAGGAGAGGACGAGCATACATTATTCACGCAAAGTGTTTTGTCAGTTGTTTATGCGTGAGGCTGGTGAGTACATCGCCTCTTTCATTATTCATTCAGAACCCCTGAACACCCTCTCGTGTTTATTTTGCCAGAGCCGAAGAGTTATGGACACCAGCCAATTCGACGACAATAAATTTGACTTCGATTGCTCACAAGAAACAATAATACTCTTTAATCTTTTTATAATTTATAATTAAAAATACGGACCTAACGGGGAAGCTTTTTTTAAACTGGACGTCGTACAAAACAAAATAAAAAACTTCATGAAAAGACGTAAAAATAAATATCATATTTGAAGGACAATCTTTAAAACTGGCACGGTGCTATTTATGTATGATCAATGGATATTTGATTGTGTTCACATTCAGGCATTAACTATTTTGTGTGTGGTACTATTTTGATGCTATTGTCACAGCAGAATTGATTTGATCACAAAGCATAGTCTCATGAAAAATGTATTTGAAAGTTCGAAGCTTAATACTTTAGTTACAAGCTTTTATTGCTCGTATACCAACACATAATTAGAATGAGTGACTTTGTTAATTGATATGCCAGAATTCAGAATATGGGATCTAGTTCAATTTTATCTTACGACTGACTTGGTTTACACTAATACCAATTAGTATTTATTTTTTCATCCCTTATTTATTTTCTCATATGATACAGATGGATACTGGATATAGAATTTCTGTCACCAGTCAATATTCTCGCGTTCTCTCAGGTCATACTTGTATTCCGTTGTTGTAGAGAATACACATCTTATATAATATAAAAAAATTATCGGTTTTCCAGTTTTCCAATCATACCCTTTGGGAATGTCTACATATTTCAGTTGAAAGGGAAGAGCTTCTTAAATCATGGCTAGCTTGGCTTCTACGAAGAATAATTTTCTAGTTAAAAAAAAAAATTCCAAAATCTTACGGCGAACGAGAAGGTCTCTTTTCGAAAAAGCTAGATATCAATCCGGTATAACTAGTTATAATAGGAATCACGCACATTCTAGCGCGCGCCAACCATGGTCTTGGGAAGCTGCTCCTGGGATACTTCTGGCACTTATGAAGAGCGCCTCACGTTATTTACGCCACGGCATACGCCCGCGTAACGGGTGTGGAGACGTGAAGGGTGGTGGAGGGGAAAGCAATCCGTTTTGACTTTAATCATACGGAGATAAATCAATCAAGCCACTTATTAATATTTTTTTTCAATTCACACAAAAACGTACGTGAAAGTGATGCATCTGGCTCGTCACAGTAAGATGTTCATTACAGAAATGGAGTACATAAATCACCATAAAATGGAGCGTATATTAAAAAAAATATTGATTTTTTCCGAAGAATTGTCTGTCAGCCGACTGCTCAACCCATAGAGTATCTAATTCTGCGCTTATTATTGCGTGGTTCACGATATACTATAAGTGTATAGATGCATATTAAGCCTGAGTTAATTAATAACTTAAAATTGATTCAATCGATACATTGGTTGAAATATTAAAATATATAGTATTTTTAACAAAAAAAACAGCAGCTTTGGGACTTGAGCGCTTCGGTGTTAGAAATTATTTTATTTTTCAATTTTAAAACGATTTTTTTTTAAAAGTAAATGTACATCCATACTACTTGGTTCCTAATAATTTCGCTGTGCTATTTATTATTCGAGTGGAATCAGTTGGATAGTTTTGTGAACAAATCCCTCTCGATTGAGTGTCATCTCCTAAAACGCAAACGTTTTCCGTTGTATGACGTATGAATAGGTTCACATTTGCGCATTGCATCACGTCAAGGGTAATATTCGGAATACCGCCTCTTCATATTACCATCGGAAATGACTGGCGATAAATACTATGGCATAATACACACGACTGAAAATTTACGTGACAATTTCATTGCGATGTAATTTTGGCGTATTCTTTTAAACCATATATTGTATATTTTGTCAGTAATAATAATATTATTAAGTGAAGAAAAATTCTTATAGGAAAATCATTGCTTTGTTGAAAATTCCCTGTCAATAATCACTTGTATTGCAACACCATGTTTAATAGTCCTTTCGCGTAAAAACCATCCCATACACAAAACACTGAATAATTACAAAAATACTGACTTTTCAAAAAAAAAAATACATAACTTAATAATACACTGGTGGTTATTGTTTAAATTTATTTAAGCTCTTTAGTTTTATAGCAACCATTTACATCTTTTTTAAATAAAAAAACAATTTTTAATAAACACACTGCCAATCTTATTTACTGTGCGTAACATTTAAAAAAAGCTAGACGCAACGACGTAAAGTAATCCTTATCAGCATAGCTCATTGCTATCACGAACAGCGATATGTCGTTGTTCAGCTGTCAAAGGGTTAAACTATAGAATATGTAAGAACTTCCATATCGACTATGGATAGGAAAAAAAGGACGTAACCCTCGGTTTTTAAAAAAATAGCTTTTTTTCGATAATCACACTGTATACAACTTAATACACATTCTGTTAAAAGGATGTAAGCTGCAAATACTTCACAAGTATTAAAACTTAGCTTTTAAGTTTGAAAAAATGAGAACTCAAATTTGCGACCGGGATAAAGGACCTTCGCCACAACAATTTCATTGGTTTTTCTAAATGGTCTATAAAATTAATATCAGATTGCGGAAATAAAACACCAGTTTTAGTCTTCGTGTACTTTAAGGTTGTGTCTTTTAATATTTTGACTAAAGCTCCAAATCATTCATTATGATTTTTTTGTGTATCCTGTAAAATTTTGGTCTGTGTTGGTTACGTCCTATATTCCTTTCTATCGTCAATATGAATCAGTTAATTAAAACACTAAAAATATTGAAGGACAAAACCTGGGTTGCAACTATGGATTCAAATGTAAATTTGTATAATAAAATTACTTAAGTATTAATGTAATAGTTATTTACTTCATCGCACTGCCGGTAGTAGCTGCTACCTGTTTTCAGAACATAAGAAACATGCCATAAATTAAGTGGCCATCTATAGGATAAATGTACAATGCATCGATACTACATAACTTCGGCGTTCGATTGCATATCATCATAATAACCTTTTAATTGCCGATTGTCTTTTAGAGTTCAAAGGCAGAAGCGCTGTGTTGCTATTTGGATAATATTACCAGAATAAAAATGTATCCCGTAGAGTTAGTTGTATTACTAAACGATATGTGTAATACTCAACTACTTATCGAATATATATCTGACACTTTCCTTCTCTATTATGATTTTTATGATATCGGATTTTCCTATGATATCGGACCAATTCCTGCTATAGTAACAAAAGCATACGCTGTAAAAATACTGATTTTGGTTCCATATACCAATGATAATTTAACAATATCATTTCTCTATCTATCTATTTACCATTGAATATTTACCATGACATGTTCTCTTCAAAGATGGAGAATGAGGTCCATACACAGAAAGTGTACGCTTCAGAAATGGAGCAGGTAGGTCGATCTCCGTAATAGAACTCTAACTAATCTAGACAGATATTTTACATTAGAATTGTTCTTCAGAAAATTATCTAACCAGATGGTATCTAGTCTTTCATTTTTTAATTTAAAAAAAATATGTTATTTAAGCTCCAACCAATAATTGGCTGTTAGCAATTTGCACAAATATGCGTATTTAGTCCTGTATATTCGATTTTTTTTAATCAGTTTATTTCCGCAATCAAGTCTTGGTACAAGTTTTTTTTGCAAAAATTGGTTTATCGACAAACTACCCAAGCTGTTGGTCCGATAGTGTATTTTTGATATTTTTTAAGCATAACCTTTGACACTCTTGATAGATATTGTCGGTGGCTATTTTATTGGATACAAGAAATAAAACATTTTGTACTTGCTTTTGAATATAAGAAAAGTTCTTTGAACTGAGATTAATTTCTTTTATCGAAGGCGAAATCACGCAACGGGAAACAATGAGGGGATTCATCAGAACAAAGTGGGCTTTAATCGAGATTTGAATCAGCAGTTTCAAACTAACGATGCCACCTTGGATTGTCATTGTAATATTTAATTTACTTTATAATGTGCCGGGATAAGATCGCTTATAATAGGGAATGGAAATTGAAAACAGTGAATTTGTTATTTGAGCGAGAGGCTGTTGAAAGTATGTCGATTGTACGCTCTACTGTTAACCCTTTAACGACGGCAGTCTATTGTGAACGAATTATAACTTTTCATTTCGACAATATCCGATCTCTAATATGTAAATGAATAGAGTTATACAAGATTCAATTTTAATCTTTTGTTATTTTTTATAAGACTTAATTTAAAAAAAAATGTTCGGAATGTTGTGATAGCCTTTATTTTGTAATTTGTAATAATATCATTTTTTTTAATTAAACACGTAATAAAACTTCAACAGCCTCTTCCACAGATTCGGTTTTTTATTTAATACGTCTGCTCTCTGAAATTGGAACAAGCAGTTCTTCATAGTGTAAAGCTGTCCAATACATAAATTTAATAATGTATAGTACATATTTCTGAATTGGATATATACACTGTTTATGTATGACCGTAATGTGATTTTTTTTATACCATGCTCGCTCCCAACGTGGAGCATATGGATCGACAGATTGTGAAAACGTCGTAACAGATTATTTTTCACGAGAATTGTTTGTCAGCTAATTGGGCAACCCATTTTTGACATTTTAAAAATTCTTCAGCTGTGAATTCTAGCGCGTAATATTCGGTTCCAAAGCACGTACAGTTCTTATTTTCCAATATACAATGGCTTGAAATCGGGATGGAAAAATATTTGTTTCTTTTTTAGCCTATAATATTTCTTGGTCGGTAAATGTGATGAAAAAATCTATCTACAAATGAAATTCAATCAGTAAGTCACACCTAGATGCGTTGTATTTATTGATATTCTGCCCGTGACTTACGGGTAGTTGTGCGATTTACCAAAACCTTTGAAGGAAACATTTTAAGGGACTGGAAAACCATCTGCGTCCTCTCAGTAACATCAGGGATGTTAAACGCCCCAAAAACTTTTTCACTCTATATCAACTCGGGTATAACGCCATATTAACCTAAAACATTTTTCGCAGACGTGATTGAATACTGTTTTTAACATTAATTGGAGTTTTAAAAAGGTTTCCTTTCTGGATTTTAGCATAAATTGTTTTACTTATATTTCTAATTATCGTTAAAATTTGAGTTTACATTATGATCATTGTTTTATTACCCTGAAATATTAACATTTATTTTATAAATATTCAATTATATTAAATGTTATTTTTATATCATTTCTGTTTCAAAAGTAGAAAATATAAAGCCTGCAATGTAAAGATGTCAACTCTTGAAATGTAGCAAATGGATGCCCGCATTTTGAAGATATTTCTTGACATAATTTTTTCACGAAAATTGATTCAATATATTAATTATAACTACGTTTACGACATAAATTTTATTAATAAACAAATCAATCCTTGAGTCATAAAAAGCATTCCGGATGCTAGCTGATCCAAGCCTCTAAAATGTTTTTTCGCATCCCAACGATTCAAAAAAATTATCACTTAAGATCTATTTATTTTAACGATAATTTTTAGTTTTGAAAATATATCCCGAAATTAAATAAATAAAAACATATATAATTTAACATATTGATTATAATTTTTTTAGCATGTCCGTTCTGAAAGTGTAAAAAGTATAATATATGGATCTCCGTCGTTTGAAGGTTTTCATTGAAGCATTTTTACGAGAATTAGTTATCAGTCAATTGCTCTAGATATTCGGAACCCAGAGCAGGTTGTTTTTTTAAAATCCAGCAGCTGTGGGATTTTTTCACGCAATGAAATACATGCGTTTACGAATTGTTCACTTATCACGTTAATACTGATAAAATATCATTGTATTCGCATGCAATGGCAGTTTTGAAAAAATGCTTCAAATAATATAGATAATCTTCATTAGCTCTATGCAAAAAAACCTGTAAAACAAAGAAATTAAAATGACGCTAGTTAAGTTACCTTGTTCATTTAAGGGATAATCATAAGTATTATCTAATCATCAAAAGATAGAGAGAATCTCAAGATTATGGCTTGGTGATATAAAAAAATAACGTTAGTCGAACTATACAGTTATATTGTATGATACTATTAAACAATTCTACAAATTTGCAAGTTTATTATTTCGGATATAGATTATTAGTGACTTTTGTGGCTAACTTAATTATTATATTTATTATAATATTTAAATTATTGCTGCACAAAAAAGTGTACCAAATCCAAATCACTTGTATTTAAATACAGGGCACATGCATAATATGTCCAATGAATTGAACAATTGAGTGACAAGCAACCCTCGTGAAGTTCAATATCTCACGATAAATTTTCAAAAATACGATATCTATACAGGTCAAATCCCGTCATAAGGAAACTCGTGGGACCACCTCTTTTGTTTCGTTATAACGAAATTTCGTTATAGTGAATATACGAATAATATTATCACATATTGTATGAAATTTTGTTCGAGGCAGCAAAAATATTCATTATACTGGAAATTTCGTTACTTCGGTATTCGTTATAAAGAGATTTAAACTAAGTATATACTCTTCATATTATATTTTGGAAAGAGTACAAATAATTGTTTATCAATAATATTTTTTGTTTGAAGAATGAGATTAAGTTAAATATATTAGATTAACTTAAATTTAATATAAGACAGTATATTATTTTAGCACTAAATAAAATACAAAAGTCAACAAAGGATATATAAATATGTATGTACGGTTAGTACAGTTTTATAAGCCCTGTTTCGATGTCTCTAAGTACAGGATGTCGAAAAAACAACGATACGCGTTTGAAATATTTAATAGACCCTTCGGACTATGTTCA
Source organism: Rhyacophila evoluta (assembly GCA_022683975.1). Taxonomy (NCBI): domain Eukaryota; kingdom Metazoa; phylum Arthropoda; class Insecta; order Trichoptera; family Rhyacophilidae; genus Rhyacophila; species Rhyacophila evoluta. Next base: position 31,173 of record JAGVSQ010000120.1, read on the forward strand.
GACCCTGGGGGAGGAATCCTGTACTGTTTGTTTACGATATATCTGTCGTTGGGTTGGGACATGTGACGTCATATTTCTACGAATACTCTTGTCTCGTACTCGACAAGGAAATTTCACTTGAAAGGGGATTTGTAACGTTACAATTCATTATCGATAAGAATTTTGCCAAGAATATATAAATAAAAATTCGACTTCTTTAGAATAGCTTTCAAAAATATTTCAGGATTGATAAGCTGGAAGGCATATTGTATTTCTTAATATAAAATATCTCTTATACTCTTCTTACATAGTCCTCGATAGTCAAGTGGTAAGCGTGCGCGCTTCGGAGCCAGATATTACGGTATCGGTTGCTACAGCTCTAGATTTACAAAAATTCAAAGATACAAGACTGGATACCCAATGGGTTGAGCAGTTGGCTGACAATAAATTTTCGTAAAAAAAAAACCAAACATAAGTTTTGACCATACCTTTATTCTGTAGTGGTCATCTTTACATAACTTTCGGAGTGGACATAATAAAAAAAATATTTACAAAACAGTCCTCCGATATTTTAAAATAGCGTTATATTTTTCATTATATCTGTCTATCTTCTATTTATATCAATTTAAAATTGAAAGGCAAAAAAACAATCAGAAAATAGTGCCACATATTAGTGTAAAAATATACTTAATAAAAGGCAGTTATTGTTACAATTACGATGTTGCAATGTGGTAGCAAATATCTCTACTTGAGAAGCATACGGATGTAAGTCACAAATTTGATAAAATGATTAATGATGACAATTTGCAGCTAATAATCATATTTATCCGTGACAAAAAGGGGAAATTTGTATCACAAAAGATTAAAAAAATATAACATTGCATTTAGATGTATTAAACATAACGCGTTAGAAGCATAAGGACTCAGGAAAGTGTTAAAATAATACATATGGCTTATTTTACTTCTTTCGATTACTTAGTTGAATGATTTATGTTATTTATAATTTTATGTATGAAAGTTATATGCGTTTAAAAAAAGCATTTCTATCTCTCCTAAAGATTTTATGGAGTTGCATCTTCATGCTTCTCAGCTACAGATATTATACGTTTACCATTGTATCCCTTAAACGTATTTAATTTATACACATATTCTAAATTTAAATGCTTATTAGAATGGTTCGTTAGCAATTTAATTCGTAATTAAACAACGATAGTCCTTTATAAGGGTATTTTTATTTATACAAAGTATCACGAAGAAAGAAAAAAACATTATTTCTTATCCAATAAACTTCACTTAAAATGCAATCCAATGAATTGGTCCTCGTTAATGACTTATATTAGGAATACACTTACTTCTTCATAAAACAAAAGAGATGCACATGCAACCGAAGAGCTACCATGTAACTCAGTAGGTGTATTTTTGTAATTAAATTTGTATTGTCTTTATCTGTAAGATCTTCGACAGAATGGGCAGTGTTACCTGAATTAATTATTGTTAAACGGATCCAGGGGTGGATTAGGAAATAAATATCACATATTTAAATAAACTTTCATCAATTAAATCACAAAGTATTATTTATTACACTTACCTGTTGATCTATTTTGTATTAAATAATGAAATGTTTTTTTCAAAGCAATGAAAATAAATCGCGATGGTAAAACTGTTCATTAAAGCGACATGGTTAGCTTTGCGATTTCAACCGGCATACGAAAAATCTTCCAAATCGTATGATTTGTATCCTGCAATTGCGTTATAAGAAAGTAGACGATTCTATTTTTAGACATTTCTGATCGCTCTAGTACTGAAAAGTGCGATACTCTAGAGCTATTAGATTTATATCTTATGCCTATGTCCCAGCTTATGTTGATGGAATTTCATTTTAAATAATGGTCGAGTAATGAATTATCTAAGTGTAATATAATCGAGTTCCGCCAAGTAAATTCTGAATAAATTTATGGCTTGTTCACAACAAATAAAATATTATTTTTTCTTTCTAGTATATAAATGTTAAATTATGCTTAGGTAACTCAGAGGTAAATGGGGCCGCTTTAGTGCTGAAGGTTGAAGGTTCGAAAATCACATAACAGGTAAGATTTTCTAATTTCAAATGTACAGGTCTGGGTTAAGTAATAGTTAAGTAATAGTTATTAATTCTCATAAACAATGTTAATATAAATCACCAAAACCATAATATTACTCATTCAAAGTGGACATACTAAAGATTACTATTAATAAATATCACAGATTTAATTTTTTTTTCTATTTTTAAATGCAAACAATGAAGCTCAATTAGATTCTCGGTGATCATTTACAAAAGGTTGTGATATATCGAATCACTTTTCAGAACTTGTCACACTTAATCAACTATGAACCTACTTATAATATTATTAATACCAGTGGCGTAGCTACCGAGGAGCGATTGGAGCAGTAGCTCCAAGCGCACGAATTATGTGGAGGCTTAAAATATTATTGAAAGGCGCAATTAAAATTCTCAGTTACCATGAAACTATGGAATGAGCAACTGTTTTACTTGCTCCAGGGCGCTGAATATGTAGCTATGTTACTGATTACATACATACATATATCACATATAAAATGTATTCATTATTAGAATATATCAAATAAAATTAAAAAAATAAAAAATGAAGACTAAACATCAACATTTACTTTCAAAGCCTGTTGAACATTTTCCATTTTTAAGTAAGTATACAATACAATATTTTCTAAGATAAACTATGTTGTACTAATAATCTAAGTATGCATGCAAATGAGGCATTCATTTTAATAGCCATATAAAATATGAGATTACTGAAAATAGGCTATGCCACACTTTGTGTGTTGGCATGATATTATTAAATTGAAATTCTCCATAAAATTCACATAAACGCAACACTTACTAAATTATTTAATCTCTCTATAAAACTTGAGTATCATATAAATTGCAGCATCCCGCAGCGCATAGGGCAACTTACCAACATCATTAAATTATAACCTAACTATTAATTCAACAACTTGAAGTACGTTTTACTTGGTAGATAAAAATAACTCATCGTAAGTCCAAGATGCCAATACTGTACCAACATGTAATAAGTAGGAAATAGTAAGTCTTATTTTTAACTAAATGAATTTAACTGTAATATAAAGAAAGAAGCTATCAGATTTTGCGTTAGCAAGTTTAAAAAAACAAGTACACATTATATACCAAAAACATCGAGATGCCAAGTTTATTGAAAATTAAATTTACAGTTTTTTTATTATTATTTTAGCCTCCCTATTAGCTGAGACGTTAGCGTGCGTACTTCGGATCCGGAGTTGCGGGTTCAATTACCCCATCTGCTTGATTTTAAGACATATATTAACATCGAGGAGATCTTTACATCACTTTCGAAGCAGACATCTTAACGTTATGTAGATCGATATACTCCACTTTTGGAGCGGAAATGGTAATATGTGTATTTTAAATATTCAGAAAAAATGTAGAATATGATTAATTCACAAATCCAGATCGTTGGAATTTGTATAAATTAACTGTGAAATGGATTATAATCATTTTCAGTTCATATTTTAAAACTCCTGGCAGTCTATTTAGTATTTTCCGTAAAAGGGACTACACACGACCATGCAAACTTGCGCAAGTATGCATGCGTGAACATAAAAATACGGTGACCTCGTGTTAAAGAATTTACAATATTTTAACACTACGATTTCATTGTTTCCGTTTTACGAACCTCAACTGATGAAGTAAAAGAAGACGGTCACTCTAACATTAGTTAGAATTACTAATTATCGATTGAATAAGTTTACTATTATTTTCACATCGTTTAATATTTTATTACCAACATTTTTTAAATAATGAATTTGTATCTACCACTGTTTTAAATTAGTTTTGTATTTAAACGATAAACTTTCAAAATCCACAGTGCATTTTGTTGGTCAAATCGAGAATGTTGAAATTAAGCAATAATAAAAATTGAAAATCCCATATGAATGAATGGTTTATTTGCTATCCTTTTATATTTCGGTAGATGGGCGGCCTTATAGTTTATACCAAATACACGTAGAATTACCTAAAATTAGTAGATGTTCCGTTTTCAGGAAAAAAAATAATGGTCACACAGAAATGATTGTACGTGCAAACTTGAACGTGTGTAAGATGTACCCAGCGGAATCAAAGGATGCCGGCATGACCTGGGAAGACGCATATATAAGAAAACTGGCGGGTGGTATAGAATCTTAGAGGCATCATATGATGGCTATATGCTCCACATAAATATTAAAAAAAAAATAATCAAGCTCAAAGTCTCGTCAAGTTTACTTACTTATCCTTGGTAAGTGCAAAATGCGCGTCTGGTCTCCTTACTGACTGTTTTTAAAAATACAAAAATAATAAAAATAGACAACGCAATAAGTCTGTCTTTTTCTTTAAGTCATTAATGTAAAAGCTTTGAATATGGTAATACGTTGAAATATACAGTGTGATTATTTATTGAAACGAAACATCGCGAACGTTTCGTCTGGTTGAAAGTTATTTGTATGAAAAGACATAGTTGTATCTTGGTTGCCGATAGCCGATGGGCATTTAGTGTTTATTGCTGGGGTGAAGTTGAGTCGACGTCGTAGAATTAAAAGCACATATTTTGCCAAGCCCCGCACTCGTGAGGACTGGGCGCCATCTCTTTATAATATTGTTATACTATAAGTTGCTGTGAAATGGAGTAATGGAGAATGCAACCGGTTTGAAATAATCATCATGATTAACATTGCCAATACCATTATATATTACTCGCTTCAAAAAACAATTTTTTTTTTTTATAATATAAAAGATTGTGTGTAAAAATAAAAAGAGTACAAGTAAGTGAGTACATTAAAAGAGAAATTGTAAGTGTCAGATTGCCAGACAGGAATCATGGTAAAGTAGACAAATTTTTAGCGTTGAGTTGTTCTATTTATTCATTTATAATACAAACGTTTACAAAACGCTAAGGCCGCTGGGAGGATAGCAGGGCGATCGCGTCAAAGCGACGGTAACAGAAATGCAAAATAGCTATAAATAGGTGAGTGAGTAAGTGAGCAAGTTCGGCAGCGCGTCAGTCACGTAGTTTTGTCGCCGTCGCTCTGTCACCGCGATATCTCTTGGCCGTGGCCTAAAGCTAGTTATTTGATTATTATTTTCTAAAAATTTATAAATATTTGGAGTCCTTTTTTATGTTGTGTTATAAACTCAGTCTTCCCGATAGCGTAGAAGTTAGTGTGCGGGCCTAGCAATCCGGAGAATGTAGGTTCGATTCCTACACCTGTCAGATTTTAAAAAATCGAAAAATGCAGGACTGGATGCCCGTTGGGTCGAGTAATTGTCGGACAAACAATTCTTATGAAAAATAATTTGTTCAGACATGTTCACACATGCTCCACATTGGAAGCGAGCATGAAATAAAAAAAAATACATCAATGATCGGTAGAAAATTATATCAAATTAGCATTTCCTATTTTTTTTTCAGGTTTTTATTATAATCTAGCGTAACCCGCACTTTAAAAAATAATTATATTTATTCGGTGAATTTTGTATTCACCATCTCGCTCGCGTTTTAATAAATAATAATAGCCCCACTTCGTACTTCGCGAGTCCGTCAGTCAATGACAGATCATTGTATATATTATTAATATTATCGTCTGCATAACAATTTTGTGATGTTTATATCGGAGTATAACACGAGATGAATAAATAATGCATGGTTGAGATATTTTATAACCGATATCAAGACATAAAATGTCTCGTTATTCAATGGAAAAATCTCGGAGTATATGACAATACTGCTTATTGTTTTTCCTGTTAATAATAACGGATTACTGGAAGTGTCGGCTTATTTGCTGATAATGCTGATATTATTTAATCCTCGTCAGTTTGCATTAATATAATACTAGATTTTTCTCAGTTAATTCAAGCCTTCTGGGACATGTGAAAAATATTACCACGTCTTTCGAATAATTTGAATAAATAAAAATATATGTACATTATATTATACGAGTATATAAAAATTATGTAGTTTATTAAAGAAAATGGATTTTCAGGAATGAGCTTTGACCACAATATCTTAAGTTCTACTTTACAGTACACATTCAAAGTTTAGCTGTATTGAATTGGAAGTATAATTGTCTGTAGTATATACAACTTCTGTTAGTCTTAACAGTTGTGTAAAACTGCAATAAATATCGACAGTGGTTTTAAAAAATATGAAGATGAAAGTATTATACAGTGAAACTAATCAAGTTATTACATTATGTTTAACTTTTAAATTTCCACGTGTGTTTGTAATATCTGTGAATATTTATTCATTCTAATATAGCAGTTGTATGAAACATAATTTATAAAAACTAAATTGTATTTATTTTAACAAAATCATAAAAAATAAAGATACTTAGCGTTAAGTTTTTTTAAAAACAAAATACCGCACACCTTCGTGTAATACAAAACCGTTAAATTATAAAAAATACAATGTTTAGACCGTTGTAATACTTACTTACAAATTAACATAACATCGAAAAGCTTTTTATGTAAAGTAACGTAAAGCTCGGAGAAAATCTTATGGCGAATGTAGCGTGAACAACAAACACGCTATATTACAAGAGACGATCTTACTCAATTAATTCTTCGTTAGCATCCTTGTGAAACGGCACATTCAAATTCATTTTTTCCTGAAACTTAATAGTTTACCATTACATTTAAATATATTTAAAATCAAACAAAATAAAATCAGCAGGTAAAAAATATATCGCGTGAGTGAGCAAATGAACAGGTTGTCCTTACTTTATCACTCGCCTATTTATAGGTATTTTGCATCTCTGTTACGGTTGCTTTGCCGCCGTCGCTCTGCTATCTTACCCGCGGCCTTCTACTAATATTTTGTGTTTGACGTATTAAAGAAACACAAAATAGAAAAAAATGGAGTAAATTATAATTATAACAACAAACAAAGATGCAATATTAAATACGCGGTGGGTGGGAAATTGGCTGATCGTGAAAAACATTTTACAAAGGAGAGATATATATACTCCATTTCTATAATTGCCATTATTGCATATGCTCCCCTTTCGCGCATAGGCGGGATTATAACGAGGTTATCAGTAGTTTGTTTAAAATTATCACAAATTTTGATCAAAATATTCATTGACTCGCTTAATTGCTGTTATATATATCTTACTGGCTTTAATAATAAATATATTTATTGTTGTTAATAAGCTGAAATCTTTATAGAAATAATAAAAGTACATGAAACTTAAATATAAAATCTGATTCTCCTAATTATTTCTTTCTCCACCTGACGTATATTGTGGCTATTCGAATATGAATCGTTATTTAAAATGTCAGGAATGTACCCGAAACATTCAAGTTCTCAATACGCGTGAATGTGGCCATATTGTTAATGGTTTATTATGTCTATACCAGTTTATTAAATCGCAAGTAATACCATAATCATATAAACTTATTTGAATAAATCGGTTCACATATTTATGTATTTTTCAGTGCAAAAAGAAAGGTCAATTGATTAGGGTTGGTGATTTAACAGGGATCACGCCGTATGGTGTAATATAACACAAGAAGGCAGTAGTTTATGACTTGTACTGGAAGTACACCGCGGGACCTGTGACTTCTTTAAGACCCTTTTGGACTTTGCCTTAAAGGAATAGAATTAAATATGCCGACATTTTCTGAATTTGACACCAGCGATTTCTCCGTTTTAAACCTTCCTACACTTTGCCCCCAGGGTAACACTTTGTACAGATGCTTCACAGAAATACCGTAGAAGCTTCCATAACTAGTTGACTGTTAAATTTACAAGTCTAAGAAGATTTTTAATTGGTAGTATTCAATATCATTTTAATATTAACTAGAATGTATTTTGAGGTTAGGAAATTGGTTATAAATTTGTCCGGTGTCTCTCGTATCATTTTACTTTAGGCGAAATCGTAAACATGCTTTTGTCTTCTATTTCATCACAGCCGTAGACCTATATCCAAAACGGATGTACAGATTGTCCAATAAATAATTAATCTTTGTGAAGAATTTTAAGGCTGTGGAGAAATTCATATGCTGCATATTCGGAACAGATTTGAACAAGAAATAAAAAAGAAAAATACTACTGTTTCTCTACTATTTTTATAATTTTTAATTCAAATCGTTTTTAAATAGTCTTTCTATACACACATAAATATTTTTCTAATATATTTAAACATAATTATTGCTTTTAAACTTCAAATTTTTTGCAGATATTTTTGTCTCCACTTGTCGTTCACTCTAGCTCTTTTTTGTTCATATGTTTAGGTTATAATTTTACTCAAAAAGACATACCAGTAACCGCATTCTCAATTAAATGAAAAAAGTCAGTTTAATTGTTTGCGTTCAATTATTTGTTTAGCTCTTCGTTGTTTTTGCTTCCAATGATATCTTATTATTGCAATTTATGTAAATAAGTCATGATCTGAGAGGATGAAAAACGGTTGACGAGTGACGGTGACAGCCATATATTCCATTTAGAGAGCAGATATGGCGGAAAAATATTAAGCAAAATATGTACTAAATATAGTAGATATACATATTAGTTTTTTGTGGTGGTCGGCCAGTATAACTAGAGTGAGACGAACCCCCATGGCTTAATAAAAATGTAACAATTGATTAACAGTGATGTGAAAGTAGTTTGTAGTTTTAAATACATAGCAAAATTAATTTTAAACTGAACGAAAAAATAAACCACAATTAATGTTAGTACAAAATTATTGTTCCATAAAAAACAATATTGAGTATATGGTAGTGAATAATATCGATTATAAAAATCTTTATTTCTGAAATTAATAATCATAGTGTAACATTCTGTGAACATCGTAAGTAATTTATTTTAATATATATATCAAATAAATTGTAGAACAAAGTCCGTTAAATGGCCGAGAAAAGTGTTCGGTAATAAATACTTTCTTTTGTAAGTAAATTTATTGCTATTATTTTGAATAACAAAACGGATTTAATCCATACATCACAATGTGTAATATTATGAAAACAATTCGACCCACATTGAAAATATTTTTCATCTAGTTAGTCAGTTATATGAAAAAGATGAATTGAGCGCTGCATTATAAATTGGAAAGTATAATTATTTTCGTCGTCATTTATATGATAAATTAAATGACGAATTATGAAATTTCAACTAATCCTTAGTAATTCATTTGGAGTTGCTTTTTGATACACTCTTCAAGGTGCAAGGTGTATCTCAAAACACTTTGTTGATACCTTTGTTGGATGTAGACTAGACTTACTAAAGTGCGGAGGATTCTTTTTAAGTCCACTTGTAGAATTGTGTTTTGTTCCAATAGATTCTAAGACTAACCCGGGAAGCATTACTATATTTCAGTTAGTGTTCTGATTTTGTTTTTGCTTAATATTTGGCCTACTATCATTAATACTGTATTAAAAAATGTGATTAGAAGAATAAAAGATTAGAACGTTCTTACGTTACATATGGCAACATATTTTTATGGACGATCTTTATCGGTCAATTAAATTATGATTCAAATTTTTTTGTATATTAAGTCCTTTATACATATCGACCGCGGAAAAGAAAAATGACATAACCCACGCAGAACAAACATTTCAGGAGGGACAAAAATGATTATTTTAATGATTTTGGGCCAAGGTCAAAAGTTTATATAAACACAACCGACAAGTACATGGATACGATAATTGGTGTATTATTTACTCAATATTTATTTAAAAAGTTATTTAACAAGAGCGATAAAATTGATAAGTGGAAGCCCCTTTTCCTGGTCACAAATTTCACAGGCCATCCTTTTTTAGACAAAGGTTAAATTTAGACATTCATTCGCAATTTTCCGCTTATGTCCTTTTTAAAAAATGCATATTAACTTTTAAAAATTATGATTAACGAATAAAAGCCAGTTTGGAAAATTTAAGGTTACGTCCTTTTTCCTTTCCACACTCGATATAGAATGTTGCGTGCTGTTAAAAAGTTAAGTTTCATGGAATCAAATATCATATAAGAATAAACATAAAATATAGTAGGCAATTCAGAATTTTTCTATGAGAAACATTATACGAAGCTACTAATAATACAAAAGTACACGTTTTTATTTTGTATACGAAAAAATTTTCTTCTGCATTCGAATGCATAATTTTAAATGCTTGTTATATAATTATGTATATACTACTCTAAGAGATTTTTCATAAACGTATAAATGAAAAATTAGATATCGACACTTATTGATCGGTGGAAATTTAACAAAAACATTATGATTTAATATTAGAATATAATATTTTCTTTAATTTAATTCTTATGCTTGCAGCGCGCACATGTACAGAGCCGCGACATACGTCCGACAAACGTGATCAAAATTACACATTGTTTGTATGAAAAAGTTGAAACTGGTTTGTTAGTTATCACGAGGCCCATTATAAGAATCAATTTACATAACAATCCGTTGGGAAGGTTTTGTCTTGCATTAACCTCTTATCAAATTGCTTTTTTTATATAATAATCAGGGCTGCCCAAAAATACATTCACTTATTATATAAAATTAATATAAATAATTTTTTATCACATACAACTAGATGACTCTAATCATGTGTTCAATTTCTCAAGAAATATTTTCTACTGACATTCTCGTAACATCTTTGGATATTGTTCATACGACTTTAATACATTTGAAACTCGGAACTGTATCAATAAATCAGCTATCGACATTTTTTTTATCAATATTTTATGAAAATATCTACGAATTTTAATTTGAAATATTATCACAAAAATATATTAAGAGAAACACAAGAAATTCTTTATGGGAGTTAAGTTATTTTCAATAATACTTTGCTTTGTTTCATTAACCTTTGAAACCTTTTCCAAAACGCTATTTTTAGCATTTTTTTTCATTGTTCATTCATTTTACATTTGGGAAAACCTAAATTTAATAAGAAAGTCAAATAAATATTAAAGAAATAAATAAAACTTCTTTTAAAAAACTCAACATACAGAGTAAATATAGTGATAAATCATTTCTCAAAATATTTGTTAAATACGTACATATGTACTTGAAAAAAAATATCATCCCACAAAGGAGTAGTAATTTCCATGATTCTTTTTATGTTTTTCATTAATAATCTATTTTAATTAATAAATCATTTTCAATCCCCAAGCACCTACAAAAAATCGGCATACATTTTTTTCGAGAATAATCGCATGTCTATTTTATGAACGTATACGGATACGAAAACATATTATCACTTATCCTATTATATAATATTATATTACGTATTTTTACGTGGACAATTTTACATATCAATATTCCACTGATATACTTTTACCAACTGTGAAAAAGTACGTAACTTTGAACGTAGAAACGTTCAGCAGACTATTTGTAATTTATACAAACAGATCTAACAATATCTTTTGGTAATTTAATTATATTGCAACTTTTTCCAATTTAGAAAATATACTTGAATAGTAATCTTTAAATTCCTAAGAAAGTATTCACCTACATTTAAATAACTTTGCTATATTAATACTTTTCGACATATCCTTTTATTCCAATGCAAAACATCCACAATGGTGTATCGTCGCCAATATTGCAGGAACACTCAAGTCAATTTGTTAGTTTTTAATTTCTCGTATCATTGGCACACTTTTGTACCTACACATATGTTTTTAAAACGTCTGCAAATTATCTATTAACACAAACATATGGCAATAATACAAGAGATTGCAAATCAAAAATTAAATCTTTGCAAAGTGACTTAAACTAAAAAATCGAGTTACTTGTTCCTATACTATTGGCGACGATATAATTTACTAGATTTGGACAAAGGTATTATTTACTTACTTATTACCGGTTAGAACATAATATATTATTTCCCTTGTATTTAACGGAATATATTTAATATTTAATTGAATACGACAAAACTCGTGTGGCATCCCTGTTTCGTATTAACGGAAAGTCGTGACTACGAATCTTTTTCGTTGACCAGTCCGCTGCCTCGCTGGTGCCTGTATACAGTCTCGGCCAGCTTTTTAGCATTATCTAAATCCGATCTGTCTGTATCAGAGTTATTAATTTAGGCACATACTTAAAACGTCATTTTTTTACATAATTTATAAGACTTTGCATTAGATCGGATGTGTGTTTAATTACAGGGTAACTTCTAATCGGTGTTGCATTTTATTACACATAATCTATTAAAATAACACACTATATTGTACACTAACGGCAAAAAGAAATAAATTATATAATTGAATTTTTTTATGAATATCAATCAATTTAATATATAATTATATATATAAATGACTGGATCAATACCGGAAATGACCACCTTTTCTAAGTATAGCCTTTTTTCCTACAAAATTACGTTGTCAAAAATCAATTTATCAGTGCCAACATGGCTTATTCTTAACACAAATTCAGATCGTCACAGACAACTTTAATTTTTTCCGGCAACCAAAATTAATTTTTTTAACATTTCATTAAAATTTCAAGTAATAAAATGCTAGAAAAAGTCGATGGCTAGAATTTTTTATGAATGTTATGTTTTTCATTTGTTATACTACTTACAAAAAATCTTTGTTTGTTATACATGTATTTCATTTGATTTCGTTGTTATATATGTTCTTAACAGTTCGCTCCAAAAATGCAGAATATAGATTAATTTCAACAAATTTTTATCCTTTTAGACAATAGTAAAACACACTGTCTTTACGCACGCCAACCTCCACATTAAGTTGGCGTGCGCGCCTCGTACCCAGGGAATGCGGGTTTGATTTCACACATCTGCCGGATTTTGTTATAATCCGAAAGTGCAGGACTGGATGCCCATTGGATTAAGTAAAATATGTTTGACAACGAATTTTCGTGAAAAATAATCTGGCTTAACATTGTGGAGATTTAAATAATTCACTTTTGCAGCAGAGATCTTCACATTGTGTAAATGCATATCTTCAACTGTTGGAGCAGACGTGGCTTAAACAAACCGTTGGGCGTCCAGTGGCGAATAAATTAATGAAAAAATATATTATACAGCTGTAAGAATTGAATCCTAGAGCTTGTCACCAAAGCATACTCATTTAGCACTTAGAAATTGCTTTAATACTTTGTCATCGTAAACAGTTTAATAATTATTGGGTGATGTAACAGTAGAAATAATGATATTGGTAGTATAATACTTGCTTTCCCCTCCACACCCCAACACGTCTCCACACCCGTCATGCGGACGTATACCGTGGCGTAACTAACTTGAGAAAGTGTCCTTAGTTGGCGTGCACTAGAATGTGCGTGATTTCTATTCTAACTAATTGTGCCCTGTTCATATTTAGCCTTGTTGAGAAGAGATCTTTTTGCTTGCTGTAAGATTTCACAATTTTTATAAATCTACAAAATTATTCTTCGTAGAAACCAAGCCGCAATGGCCGACCGGTCCAACGAACGGTCAAACTGACTTGAGAAGCTCTAATAATAATAATAATAGTACTATCTTGAAAAGACATTGAGCAATATATATATATATGACACATTTATTGAAATTGAAAGATGGTAGTATGACATGGAAGAATCTAAAGCGACTGATGATTGATTAGCAAATTTTGGAGGCACCAAGTGTCGGCTATATGCTACGTATAGTAGATACGGAAGTAAAAGAAAAAATAAAAATACAATATGGATGTATGCGCACTGGGGAGGGAAAAATACAATTTGATGTAAATCCCAAAAACATCGAAATGAAAATATAATATGATAATTGATGATAAAATCAATTATTTGTTAATTCGACCATGAAAATATGTGGAAAGAACTATTGAAAAGTCAGAACGAAAATAATGATTAGGTAAATAAATCTAGAGTTACGTGGTATATTAATAAATAAAAACTAAATGAGAGTATCGTCAAAATCTAATAAGGCTTTCGAAGAAAAATGCTTCTATAATGAAGCTGAAGTTATGCGAATATTTTAAACGTTTATTTTCTTAGTTTCATGATGTATCGTATGCAGCACGACACATCACGGAATTCTCCATATGTGTAGTGTCCAACTAACTAACTGGTTTTGGTGACAACGATGCGTTCAATTTTAATAATCAATCAAAGAGACATGAGCAGATGTCAATGGACAACGTTTTCAGATGTATTTCGGCTGTGGGCGGGACACATTTCTCTAAAAACAGACGGATTGATTAATTCTCTTTCCATATGACATAGCATTTTGATCATACGGTATTTTGAAATTCGGCGGTCGTTTACACTCAGCAAGTATTACAGCGTCAAGTAACTGGCATGAAGTAGATCAGTTCTATATTTATTTCATCCAAACTCGAAATAATACGAAAATAATAGAATTACCGTACAAATGTGTTTATTTTATGACGTGTGTACAATTTTAGTAGACTAAAAACTATGTGAAATTTTAAAATTCCTATACGGATCGTTACTTCTTATATAATCTTATGTAAGGTTTGATGAATTGTATGTTAATATAACAACGAATTGACAATCACAACTGTAGACGTAAAGTTTATCTTCAGTTTCAAAAAAATACGCTTTTTTTTTCTAAAACATATATTAATAAAATCCAATGAATTGTTTAATTTTACAGTTTTGATGCTAATGGTGACTTAATGAACGATAGTTTCATCATAACATACATGTAATATACTTCGCCATGATATTCAATCTGTTAAACATACTGCCCAAAATGTAGTGCTTGTATCCAACGGATTGAGCAAAGCTATAACACCTAATTCACCCAAAGAATGATCTATCAAAAACGTTTGTATTTTTATAATAATTTATTTAAGATAATTTTGAGTTCCATATGCGACAAGTTTGAAGTGGATATGATTGATAAACATAAAAAAAAAATCCTACTTTTTTCACTGTATACTAGCATTTCCTTCATGTACGCATACCAATATAACTCCCGAAGGCAAAATTCGGGTCACAAATATCGAATTATATGGAAGACTACAAATTTCAAATTAAATATTTTTTCATCGTTCAGCATTAATCACATAATAGACACACGGGGTTAATACAATGCTACTGTTTTAAATAGGAGTATCTGTGATGAAAATATAAAACGAAGCTTTCTAATCTCTGTGTGAGAAGAAAGCTCAGGTATGGAATTATTATATTTCGATAAATTTTTCCAACTTCGTTGACCCAAGTTCACTCATACAGTGTAAATAAAGGCTCTCAATCCAATAATAATTCTAAAGATGCGTCGTTACTTATGTCGTTCGTGTCGGGAATTTAATGAATAATCAATCAACTTAAAAAAGCTATAATTTACAAGTAAGTAAGTATGTAGGAAGCTACATTGTTTTATGTGGGAACTGTTGAGTTTTAAAGATTTATAAATGCTTAATAGGTGTTTATTTAAATTTAAATAATAATATTCTTGTTTGATAAAATATCAGTTTACACTTTCTTTCCTTGCAATACCATTTTTCCAAAATAAAAATATCAAATACCTCCTTGAAGTACATCACTATGAAAATAAAACATTTAACTCATACTATTTTGATATAATTTAACTTGTTTGAAAAAAGAGGACCAACCAACCAGCTGTTTAGAAATCATAAGAAGAGCAATGGGTGGGGAAACATTTATCATAAGTTGCCTTCCACTGCAAATTGATATCAATTTCATATTTTATCAATAGCCATCGTTTTAGTTGAATATGTATGTTTACCATCAATAACAAAGTAAACATTTAGTGTCGATAGTTATTACGTAATAATATCAAAACATTTCAAAACATGACGAAAAAAAAATGCACGGTCAACATGCAATACACAAGTTCAACTAAACGGCAAGAAGAGTTGACACTGTATAGGTACATAATAATTATGGAATAGGTAAAACACGGAAAGGCACCAATGCTATTTGTATCTTAAATGCATAACTGTATACTTCCTCATAAAAGCTTCAGAATAAACATATATATTAATCGTTGCATTATAATATTACATTGATCAGTTTTGTACTTCCGTTATCAACCAATGAAAAAATCTAACGTCACGCGCTACGTTTCATCTTTACGATACATATGACCGTAATTACAGTCGTTTCACGATAAAATACAAAAAATATGTTTATATTTGTTGCGTCAATACAGTGTACCTCTAGGAACTAAAAATATACACCTGGCATTGCTGGGTATTAATTATGGTTATAAAACAATCATATCCTTTGCATTGTGACAGATTTAGTTCCAGCACAAATCCAGCACGTGGCAATCTGTAGAAAATCGCCCAAGGCCGCCGCAATCTCACCCTCTGGATACAGCCTTCTCCCTCTCCACAACGTCCTCCCTCTCGATCCCTCTCCCACTATCGTTGCACACGTTGTTGCGCTAATTGGACGCGAAGCGACGGGTGGCCCTCTTGCTGATGTGTGGATACAACAATCTTATAATAAAGAGCTACAGCTTATATTTATTTATATATTATATTTGATATTTAAAATTTTCTTTTGAAAAATCTTAGTACAGTGGACTCTCTTTTTACACGGTTGCAAAATAGCACAGTGCTACATCTCAAAACGTTATCCAGTAAATGTTTTTTGGAATGGAGTAGAACGTATCCACCATGTACAAAAAGAGTTCACTCTACACGATGTCCGTTCTTGATTTTTCGTATAACACCCAATAAATGATAATTTACCAATATGATAAATTATAAATATGCATGGCTTACCACGAATATCATGAAACCGAAGTATTGGGCCGCTTCTAATGAAATATTTATGGGTTGATATCGACAGATTTATGCCGGAATGATGTATCATTGTGTGTTTTATATATGTTATTGCTATCCCATTTCGATTGAAAAATATTTTATAATTTGAGTAAAAAATAAACGACAGACTATGATATTATTGAATTACTTTTTATTGTGAAACAAATATACCTATGGTGTTTTTATAATGTTTCTAACTCAAAACATGATAATTGTTCAGTTAAACCGATTTTACACACGATTTTTAACTGATTTTACAGTGATTGAACAGTCTTACACCATTATGGGAAAACCTCATTGTTTCTTCCATTTAGATTCCCTTTTTAAATGCATTGATTTGTCATCTAGTAACTTCAAATCCAATAAATTTTTATGGGGAGTAAAAATATCATTTCATTTAAATAATCAATAGAAAGTCGAAAATGATAGAGAGGTCAACCTAAAAGATAACACTCCTTTGCAAATACAGTAAGTATAAATAATACAAGTTTTGTATTGAAGTGTTATAAGAGACTTTAATATGTAGGTATTAAAATTTTAAGTAAAATATGTTCTTGTTTTTTTGTTATATTTGCATTAAATATTATGTATCATACAATAAGCTCACCCAAGTCACAAAATTTTCACTTCATTTATAGAAACACTCTATTCATAAAAACCAACATGACTGTGACTGTATATTATGAAAAACGTCAACGTTAGGCCGTTTTAAGTAGGTTGCATTCAATTTTTTTGTTACAACTATGATTTGCATTCAATATTAAATGCGATATTTACCTAAATCACAAAATTTAGTAACAATTAATTTATTGAAACCTATATGACCGTGACCGTAGATTATAAAAATGTCAACTTTAAATCTAAATTATATTATGTATATAGTATGTAGTAATCACAAGTTTTTCATTCTACTATACGTACGATATGGATTCAATATTATAAAATAAAATTCCATGTATGATAAAATTGACTTATGTATAATAAAATTAACCGATATGACCGTGACCGTATATTATAAAAGCGTCAACGTGAAGTAGTAGCTCATATTTGTGATGAATTGCTGCAATAATGCACGAGCGTAGATCTACGAGTATATGTTTGTGTACAAAAAAGTGTATGCATACGTGTGTTGTTCGAATTTTTTTCTCCGTCGGAAAATCCGCGTCGGATGAAAAATTCCCCGGACAGAAAAAATGAATCTAATTTTGGACAGGTGCTGCGACCGGATTAGTGAGGGATTCGTGACACCGGAAAATAAATCGGACCGGAACACGGAAATCCGGTTGTGATTGTTTTTACATTCAATTGTATATTTTCGTATTTTTTACCTTCACCTGCTGTATTTAAGTTGATTTGTTTTAGCTTCGAACTAAGCAAATCTCTGAATAAATGACCGCCACAATACTATATTTATTATACTTCACCTGGTATGAACTTTGTATATTTTTTATATTTTATTGTATAATAAAGAAATAGTTGATTATTTAAAAATAAAAAGTTAATTCAAATAGATAATTGGTAGATATATACTATCCTGATAAGTAAAAATGCAATGTTTTTCGTGTAATTCCCTATGTAGGTATTGCATTTTCACTTAGCAGGGCAGTATATATATATGCATTATACCGTCGTATTACTGGCAAAAGACGTTAAAGTGAAAAATTGGGTTTTGAGACAATCGAGTTTTAGTGTTTAAGTGTTTGAGTTTCTCTGTTAAATACATTTTACAACAATTTCTTAAGGTACAATGTATTATGTATTAGAAAGTGTCGTAAAATATATTTAACAGAGACACTTAAACATTAAAACTCGATTATCTCAAAACTCATTTATTCACTTTAACGTTTTTTGCCGGTAATACGACGACATATACTATTTTTTTATTACCATGTTCGCTCCGAAATTGGAGCATATGATTTTTACATAATTTGAAGATATCCTCTACAAAAATGGATTATATGGATCTCCAGAAATGTTAATACTTATTCAGACAGCTTTTTACAAGAATTGGTGGTCAGTCAATTGCTTAATCTATTGGGCATCAAGTACGCACACAATCCTCTCAGCTACCGGGGAGACAATTTATTATTATTAATTACGTAATTAATCTCATATTTCTAATCAACACCCGATTCATTTACACATTCGTCGTTGACAAGCGACTACGTTTCCCCAATGAACAATGAACAATGAATCATAAATCTTCACCGAAGTATTTTCTAAATATATTTTATTTTAGCTTATATAACAATAATGATGCTATATTTTTTTCATTTGGCAGTATTACATATTAACGTAATAATATTTAATTACAAAAAAAACCTAAATATCTTCGTGTCTTTCATATATTATATTACAAAACTCCTCGTAAGCCTTATACTAGTCTTAAAGCACATAATTATTCAATTTAGTGTTCCGAATCGGATGCGCTAACTCCACATTATTAAGAGAGAAACGAACTCAGAGAGCCTGCAAATACTTTGTTCACTAATTTCAGTGCTACCTAATCCAGTTTTGCGCGCAACTAAGTTGAAAACTTAATGCATTCCGACGACTTCCTTGCGGTGCCTTCGGTCAAAACTTTCAGAGTGGCTTCATTATGAACCGGCAACTTTCTCTTGCGATGAAATAAAGAGCTTTTACTTGCAGCAGAAGATTTTTCAATGCATTTATTTTTGCAAGACAAGGCAAAAAATAATTTATTTATTTCAATGTACACGCTGAAGCAAATAATAATTTATGCATAGAACTAACTTTATTTTAAACAGTTTCGCGCAAGATTCAAACATATTTTTAATTAATAGTAATCAACTATAACATATTCATCTTCTTACTAGAAATTTATTTCGATACTTTTACACAACATTTTTAGTTTATTATTTTTCATTTGTCATCGTCGATTTAAAATAAATACTAAAAATAAACGGTCGATTGTCCCGTATAATGTTTTGCTTCCGAAAGACATGAAAGCTGAATTGTAAAAAATCAGTTAACATATAAATAAAATTAAAAATAACACGCACAAATACCACATGGTAACCGTTAAAAGTTTGGGAAGAGTTCTTGTGACAGATAAACAAACACACGTTTTTTACATTTCATTGTATACTGTCCTAAGTAAAAACACAGTATTTACATAAGGAGTCAAATGCATGATACTGTGTTTTTATTTAAAAGAGCAGTAAAAGTTATATTCGTTCATAGTTTACTGTTTACATACACACGTACGATAATCTTAAATTAATAAATAATTTACATAGATACGTAAAATAATTCTAACTTGTAAGGTACTCAATGAGTCTGTTTGAAATAAGAGTGGAAGACGAACTAGCTATACAAAACTGAACGCCAATCGTAATAATAAAATGCGATATTAAATACTTGTTAAAAATAAAAAAAAACTTTCCAAAGTGAATAATTCTCATTGAATATCAAACACATGGATATCCACACTGTGAAGATTAATCTAAATAGACTAACTTTCATGAGAACTGGTTGTCAGCCAGTTTGTCAACTAATCAGGAGTCTAGTCGGGCTTATTTCAATGCTAAAATCTTTTTGCAACAATCGGGCTGGAACTCGCAAACTTATAACTAATAATTTTACTAACAAGATTTCAATATTAAACAACTTTACCCTCCACCACTCGCCGGGTCTCCACATCCGTTATACGGTCGTGTACCGTAACGTAACGAACGTGAGGTGCTTTTCTTAAGTGCCAGAAGAGTCCTAGGAACAGCTTTTCAAAATCTTGGTTAGTGTGCACTAAAGTGTGCGTGATTCAGATTCTAACTTATTATGCCCTGTTACTATCTAGCCTTATTGAGAAGATTCAAATCACGTAGCTGAATATAGATTTTTTAAAGTAAAATTAATGCATGACTGGCCACCTGATGTGATGAGTGTCAATCTGTAACCCTATCAAGCAAAATTTCAAAATTCTTCACAATATTATGGAGCCAAATATGTTCCATATTAATTGTAAGCATGTCTAATAAGACTGATCGAATTACCACTGACGCAGATGAGAAAATATTGCCGAGTCGTTAGTCAAATTTTACATATACCGTAAACCTAAGTCGGCATATTAAAAGTATAGCTTTCATTTATGTATGACCTTGAAAGGTCAATTATGAGCTACAAAAAAGTTAATCGGCAACATTTGAAAGGTTTGCTGTGACTTGAAAAATATACATGCATATGTATTTTTATCGTCTGGCCAAAATTTAATCAGATTCAAATTTAATTCGGAATACTTAATACAAAGTAGACTCAAAGTATGTAGACTTTTTTTTATATTTATCTTTCAAGTATTTCGAATTCCTTATCCGAAAATCTTCGCATGCAGTAGTGTTCAGGGCTCGAAATGCAGGCTATACATGGTAAGATATGCGCCGCCTTATACAACGATGAATAAATTTGCTATTCCGAACACGCACCGTGCACTACCGACTGTGTTCGACCATTTAATGTATAAATTATATCTTTGTTTCGGGTAAATCAGCCCATTCATGGTCCATGTTTGATTCGAAAAGGACCATGTATATTTTTGAATGTCGCCAAAGGAAATATTTAAAATCTCACGCAAGAGGGAAAACGAATATATTTACTCGCATGGCTTAAATTAAAGCATCGATTTATCGAACTATTTTAACTATTAGTAAATTACCGATGTATGATAGGTTTAAGCGTTTACATGCTTAGCAGTTATATATCATAAGAGCAAAAAATGCCAACAATAATCGTACTATATCTTTGGATCTAGCTTTTTTAAAATCTCAAGCATAATGAAAAAGGATGACATTTTAAAATATTACAGTGCTTTTATTTATTAAAAAAGCTTATAAAAAGCTATGACGTTTTTCCAACCAAGATTCTAAAGTTTAATTGAATGTATTATTCGTATCATAGAAAGCTTTTTATATAACTTATATTATAACCTATCATAGTTATACAACAAAATAGTGTCTGTTTATTATTTGTTACACTATTTTAAAGTTTAAAATAAATTAATAAAACTACGTATTCATTGAGTGTATCTATTCATTGAAGTAGGAACCGAATCGGTATTTCATTATAGGCATCATAATAAAATTAACGAATTACCTGTAAGAGTTTACTATCATATTAGCTGGCAAATTTTTACTTGAAGTGCCTTATACGGAATTGATTAGTTCATTCTTCTTGAAGATGATGCAAAATGATCTTGCAAAATGAATACATAAGGGTATATGTTGAAAAATAATAACACTGTTTATCAATAATGACTAATTAAGACTATAAATAGTAAGTTACAATAGGATTTATTGGTAGTATATTATATGTTCGCTC
>JAGVSQ010000121.1:0-25136 GCA_022683975.1 Rhyacophila evoluta
GTATATGTTATATCATTATAAAATGGATACATCTAACGTAATCAATCGTAATGTAATAAAATCAATAGAAAAATGAATTATATTAATTTCGTTATCGATGTAATAAAGCTGCGTGCGGAAGTGGAAAAGTTCATTAACCTAATGGCAAGAAATAATAATAGAAAATAAAATAAATAAGGGTTCGTGTTGGCCTTGACGAACACGTTATGTTTTCCCTAGAGTTCATCCACATCGATGAAAATAAAACGTTTCTTATTAAATATTATTATTTATTATAAAAGCAATAACGATGGATAACGGTTTATATCATTTTCTTACCGATTTCCCATATACCAGTGACATCCCTAACAATAAAAATAATTAAATATTACTTTTTTTGTTCTTATTTCAATGCATTTTGATTATTTTTGTGTGGGTTGCAAATACTAAAATAAAAAGAATATTCTATAAAAAAACACTTGACATTATATAGTTAAAGATAATTATTTTAGGTTCAGTAGTACTGAATAGTTTATATGTATTTTCTATCATATGTTCTAGTCTTCCAAATGCTTAGTCTATAGGCTATTGCACCTTTTACGAATGCAATTTCTGGCACTTTAAAGTGCCTTTCAAACTTTCCAGGCGCACATTTGAAAATGTTTGATTCAAATCAAAGAATTTTCTAAAGTTGTGGCGATTCCATATTCATGTTGCGGTCTCCTTTACGAAATAATTTGATGGCACTGTATTATACTATCGAAATCGTTTATGTCATTACTTGGGGCTGCGTAATCTAATTGAAATCGTAATCAATCTTCATCAATGCTTTATATAGATCAAATATTTTTTAGCTCTTTCCCTTTTGGGTTAAAGATCCGCCACTCGAAATGTCAGTTACATTTCGATAAATGATTTCTAAGAAAATAATAATGATTGCTTTTGTATAAGGCATTTATTTCGATCTGCGGTAAAGAGATAGGAGGAAGACCTAGCAATGGCCGACCAGGCGTTTTCTCTCGATGGAGATCACGTCTGAGACACGCCTGACGGCATGCAACTGTCAATGCAGTCGATTACGCAGGAATCCCGGAGTAAATCTCCGAGCCGTAATCGAATTGGATTTGATCCCCCATATTTGAACATTGGTAGGTAGAATTGGAAGACAGGAAATAATTGGTAGGGCGTTTAAAGCCGCCTCGCATGCCCAGCCGCCCGTGGGAAGGGAGGATTAACGAATTAAACATAGAAGCAGCACAGCGTCTTTGGGGTAATTAAAGCGATGAGGATCGCTGTAAAATGGATTACGATTTGAATTGCACGCAACGCTTTGGATTCAGTCGGCCGTAATTAGTCCGATGCATAGAATAACATAATGCGAAGTCTGAACTCTTTATTAAAAGTTTAAATTCGTGACGTGGAGATTAATGCAGAAGTAAACTTTCTAAGTACAAAAGCTTTATAGAAATAATACCACAAATTACTGTTGGGTTTAATAGTAAAATCCGACATTAATTTGCGACATTCAAATAACATTGCAGTATTACGTGTATTGCAATGTTTCACACTAAATTAAATTCTAATAAAAAACGAATCCCGAGCATTCGATGCTTGTATTATATTATTGTTTACTATAGAGTAAAACACACATTAAATAAAATATCCATACAAATTTAGAAAGAGAATAAGCAATCGACTATTTACGATTGATTATGATGAAATTATAACGAGTCAATGCATACATACTTACTAAATATACCCACTTATAGGTGAATACTTTCAATTTTTAATATATCATAAAACATGGTCTGTAAAAAGTAAAAATTATTTTTTTGTAAAATTAATAAGAACAATTTCCATTAAATCATAAATATTTATGATGCTTGTACTCACCGAGGGGTCGAGGCAAGAGAAGAAAAGAAAAATAAATGTTTATTTTAAAAATTATAATAAAAATCTTAATAAAAATCAGAGTGACACGGTGTTTTAGTTATTGTATGGAGGTCGACGAGCGTGTCGCACGATTCTATTAAGCGACATCAACACTTAGGAAATTTATATTTTTACTCACTGGGAGGGAAATTTGTTACACTTTGAGCTTTTTTTATATCCGATCGATGTTGGCGTAAGTAAGTGAGGTTCGGTTATATTGAAATGGCGATTGAAATTATTGCATTGTTCGCCGCTTCATTTGTTGCCGGTAAGTAATAATGGATCCCGGTTCTTAGAAATAAGACCGTTATTCGTGAGTGACAAATGAAAAGCTTTGTGAATTGAAAGACGCTTTACTGCATTGTGTTTGGTATACGTTATTTCATTCATCTTTAATATTTTAAATCAAATGTTCTATCTACAACAATCAATTTTGATATTTTCGAATACCTCTCGATAGAATCGATTTATAATACACATTACAATAATAATTGAAGATACATAGTAGTATGAAAAACTTCTATCGGAATCTCAATACGTATCAAATCACGAAACAAATTTTAATACGTCAGTTGGGATATTCTTGCTGTGCGTTCACATTTTAATATGCTGAGGATCATATCATCAAACAAAATATGGATACTTCTTCCTAATTGCAAAAGATTTTTACTGTCAATAATCGATCAAATAAAAGCTCAAAAATATTCGGTTAGTTCAATCTACACATTGTAATAAAATAATTGTTATGTATTACGATAACCCTAATAATATTATATTACGTGTATATAATATTATTGAAAAAAAGTATATTTAAAATGATTTCTTATCGACCGCAGACTGCAGTCGATGCTCTTATATGACATTTGATTCGAGTATATAAAAATATTCAACATATTTTTGATAAATAAAATGCAGAGCACATTGTTGTCTAGCTTGTTATCCTTGAATGATCTCTGATTGTAGCCACGCGTCTACCTGAATTGTTACACCTGGAAGTTAACCCCTGTTCTACCCCTCCCTTTTAACTGCAGTATCTATTTATTATAAACCAAACGGAGCGCAATGGCAAAATAATTTCTTTTGCCATCTTTGAATACTTTGATCGACCATCTGCAGTAAGTTTTCAACATAAGGTTATTGTGCGCCCAACGATTTACCTGTCTACTACTGCGTAGAATGTTTGAACAGTAAGAGTTTCAAGTAAACTGAAGTAGATTTCGATAACGTCTTCGGAAGCTTTAGCTGTACTTTCGTGAAAGGCGACATAAACAATCGGATATGGAAAACAATATAAATTAATAAAATCATGGTTAATAGAGATTATAGTTAGTTCAAAATACTTCGTTTAGGATATAAATTGAAATACTTCTGGCTTATATGTATAATACCTTAATATCCAATCACGATAAAAATAACTTTGTCTTATGAATTATCAGTAAAATTTCATAATAATGTTCTTTTCCTTTTTCATAGTTATATTAATAACAAAAAGCGACTATAAATAAACACAATTTCACTTTATTATAAATATTATACATAAATAACAGAATAAGCTTTCTGCAACTTTTAAAAGCTTCGTTGTGTATATCGTCTAGTCATTCACGCCTCATTTCTCCAGCGTTCAATCCACCGGATATTCGTCGTTATGCTGCTCAGTTTAACCTGATATCTAAATTGAAAAGAATATTTATATGCACTTGTGGGTATATTTTAATTAATTAGAAAGGTGTCGGTTATTTCAATCGCTCGCGCCCAGGCGATGTTTTTCTAATTGATTTTCATTGATTGCTTTTATTCTCGGCTTAGTGGCTGTCCGTCAAATGCATTGCAGGCAATTATTGGTTGTGTATTATCGATTTTAGATGCTATTAATAATAGTTTAAAGCTAATGGAATATGCCTCATTACTACTCGCACTTCATTAAAGTATTACATTATCTTTTCAAAAGTAATTATTCATTAAAGTTAGACTAGCAGGGAAATAATTCTAAAAATTACAATTAGTATCGAAACATTTATATACATAGAAAAGTATATAAAAAATAAATCCGTAAGCGTAACTTATATTATAATTCCAAAATGGTGTTTAATAGTCAATATACAAATAATGGTTCTGATTGAATAAATCTAGG
The DNA here is from genome assembly GCA_022683975.1 of Rhyacophila evoluta. Lineage (NCBI taxonomy): Eukaryota > Metazoa > Arthropoda > Insecta > Trichoptera > Rhyacophilidae > Rhyacophila > Rhyacophila evoluta. Next base: position 4,043 of record JAGVSQ010000121.1, read on the forward strand.
ACAGCCAATAGAAAAAAATATATATTTTCCAGTGTACCAACAATAGTAAATATTCAACAAAAAAACTGTAACTCTAGCATTGTTTCTTCTTGACAAAACAACGCATAGACGTGTTTTGACGATAAATAATTATTGAAATTAACACCTGTTGCTGTCTATTATAAGATTGAATCTGTTACACTTCTAGTCTTGTATTCCAAAGTTATTCATTTACACTTTGATGTTTCAGACATTTTAGTGCGAACTTAAAGGTAACTCGATCCCTGGTTATGTTGGTTTCACATCGAGTATAATGAACATTCTAAGCTAAGTTCGTTCCGCAGTATTATTTTTCACACTGCTCATATAATTACTATCAACCGGCGCTTTTAATTTTGCTTAGAATGAAAATACCGCGATGTGATTTTACTATCACAACAAATAATGTGAATTCTCAAGACATAAAATGTGATTTCTTTCGTGAGATATATCATATTTTATAAATTACCCAACACTTATTCAACACGGTTGCAAGAAATTCTTGTAGACGTCTTTACACGATGTATATCCAACCCATTCAATATTATTGGTATTTAAAGGTTTTGATTTATTATAATCATTGTCATGTAACTATCATATCACAAAGATTAGACTGTAACGATTTTCCTCCGTAGTGAATTTGCGCGAAATACCATGTAGAGTGCGACGTTTAAATATTTTTGCAAACTTTTGATCGATTGCTCTGTAAAATTTGCCCCTTATTTATCAAACATGGCTAACAACCGGGAACGTATATACGTATATGAATTATATAAAGAATTGGCAAATTCAGGATATTTTATAAAGTAATGAATGAACAATATTATATTAATACATTTCTTAAATCTCTTTGGAGGTATTATTTTAAAACTTAATTTCGTATTTATCAACGAATAAATAATCTAAATGTGATCATTTAAAGAGAAACGAATCGTTGATACCACGTCTATGCTGTGTTACTTATGTTATAATGCATAATGCATTTTATTCATCTCGAGATGTGTGTAAACACGTCATTTACATTCTTTATGAATTTTTCATTGATGCATTTAACCTTCGGCAAATAGATATGATACATGCTCATGTATTCAATCATTGCCTGCGGCGCTATCATTGTGGAATGTAATCAGTGGAAAATGACGACATCTGCAAAAATAACTTCTCACGTTGCTTATTAGAAGGTGTTTTAAAAAACGCATATACAGTGACACATTTCATAAACAATACGTTGTCTAGTGTTTTTGCACCCGATACTATATTTTGCAGTTGGTCATTACTCTGACATAGTTATATTGTATTTTTCCCAGATTTTTTACGTTTTATACAACACCAGTTGTATACTCCAATAACGAGTGTGTTTGCTTTTAATAATCACGTTAGTAATTGGTCGAATTTCAAATTGGGTTAGGTTAAGAATTAAATGCAATTCATTATTACATACATACAATTTTACTTAATATTATTATAACAAGAAGGTATTTAACAACAATTGCACCTGTTTTTGCTATTTCGCCAATATATTTTTTATGTCAAGTTTATTTTTGACTATTTAGCGTTAAAGATCGATTTCGCTGTGCACCGTTTATCATTATTGAAGCGTAAAAGATTTTTTTATTAATTCAGAATTTAGACTATTCTCGATTGACGGTGAGTCGAATGGAAATAAATAAATAAGAAAGAAATTATACTACAATCACATCTCCGCGGTTTGCCGTAGTGGTTTCCTCTTCCTCTGACTAAACCGAAGCGAGAAGACACGAACAACAGTTAGGTTCAACAGACCTGACTCCATCAGTGCATATCCATCTTGGGAATGAATCATAGACTTCACGCCATAGATCGATCCGACGGTAACTAGTTAACTGAAGCCTGGTATATAAAGGTACTTGGATACCGAACGATAGTACCTGGCAACTAGAATAGAATCATACTTCCTAAATGAGCTTTCGTTCACTTACAATGCACGGAGTACCCATGTTCTCCATTTAGTACTCGCCATGGTTGCATCATAAGAATTGATGAAATAACTAAATCACAATACCGTAGTATCGAAATAAATCCGTACTAATCTTTTCCAATACGAACAGAACAACTGTTTCTCATAGCTGATTGTTGTCAATGATTTGTTCCTTTTTTTAGTGAATATTTTTATGTATTCTTCCAAATAAATAAATGTCAATATATTTTTATTGCATATAATTTTATCGGTAAGAGAATCATAAATGTTTTGAATAAGTTGTGACATTGATACCCAATTTGGCAGAATCTAGGTGAGATTATTGATTCAAAATATTCTGGGGTAGATTTCACGTTTTTTTTTATATTGGTTCTTTGACATTATTCCTATGCGCACATCCTGAAAATTTCTAAAGGGCGAAATGTGACCAATTATTAACGATTTATACGGGGAAGTCAACATATGATTTAAAGATTGTGCTGTTTTACTATTTGATGTTCACTTAATTTAACTCGTAATATTTAAATCAGCTACGGATATACAAATATGAATAATACACATTATTATTACGTTTTTATACTTGTACTAAAAAACTTTTTTGCCTGCCACAAAGATCTTTGGCAAGTGGAATTTTTACATTCACTGTATTTTGATCGTAGCTTGAATTAGGTTGTATTGTTTGCAGACATTGATTAACTTTGCTGCGTTTAGCATTTGCTTTATAACAAAATGGACCTATAATATCTATTCGTAAAATAAATAGATAATTTAGTATTTCTCTGACCTTCTTTTTAAAAAGTATCAAGAAAAATAAGAAGCCTGACGTTTAACGCTTTAAACGAAATCCATTAAAAATGCATCTCCTGCATCCCGTGCGTCCTGTGATTTAATTTGTGGCAGCACAATGCACAGGGTCAATCCATAACATAAATTCAAACTTACAATACAATTAAATCTTCCACGAGTATGCTCGTAAAACCCAATAAAAATCCCTAGCAGCCCAGTATCGCAGACGATCTGCTTAATCGAGTTAACAATCGGTATGTCATCCGGAGCTCTGATAAATCCTATTGATTCCAATTGAGAGGTTATTGACTGAATGGATATATATTTTTATGCTTGTTGTGATAATAGTGTTAAACGTAATACATATACATATACACAAAATAACACAATAGATTCACATACATAAGATGATGCAAACAGATCAATGGAATGAGGAAATCGTGACGGTATACGAGTAGTTGCTAACTATACTTTGTAATAGATGGATTAAGATTATTTACAACATGTCTAGGTACCATTGTTTAGTACATGGTCCATGTCAATTATATTGTACTCAAATCAAATGTCAACGCCTGTTAAATCAAAGGCTTTAAATATCAGTGGTGTATTTATAATTATGATAAATAAATTAAATCAAACTTTGGTATTTAAATCGATTGAATATGAACGTTTTTTTTGTTAATATTACCATTATGTATTAGTTGTATTATAAATGACTGTAGTTAGTAGCTTTAAATAATGCGGTAACACGCGAATTAGATTCATTTGCATCGATTATTACAATACTGGATAACTTTATTTTGGGCACTACTATCTCTTTCACGATCGTTGCGTCACGTTATACTCTCGCGTATTCGGTGTGGAGATGTATTGGGCATTCTTCATAAAAAAGTAGATTAAAAAAAGATTTAAATTGCTGAATCATTAAACGAATTCTTCCGAAGAAAAAAAACTTGAGCATCTTGTCGGTACAAATTGACAGAATTTACTGCACGTTCGAGCGTGGTATTTAGCTGGCTTTTAAATAATAGCTTCTTACGTATTATTAGAGTACAATTCATCATTTAGTGTACTAAATATTTTGTAGTTAAGATTTTCATTCGGATTCAAAAAATATCTTTCATAATAAAACATCTTTTAAGTGATATATTGAACGTAATATATTATTAAAATAGTTATCTGGAAGTAGTTTTGAAAATCTACTAAGCCACCCAATACAGTGAGATGGTATATTATTAAAGAGACAGTTACTTGACACAATTGAATAATGAACTAGAAAAGGGTCCATCCATTGTGTCGCAAGAGAAATCAGTGTTACACAACAATACATAATAAGTACTAACAACTTTTAGGCTTAGGTAAGCGGATTAGATAAAATAGTATATATTTAAAGTTTACAAAATGGGAGAGAAAAGATTTGAGATTATTATAGAAATCAGTGTGAGATTTGGATTACGTTTTAGTCTATGGTAGAATCGTGCAGCTTCGGAATGCAATTGGAATTGAGTTAATAAATCATCGAACAATAGGTAAAGACACAAAAAGTTTATTCTTCGACGGTAAAATGGAGATGCGGTCGATGCTCTCTTCACTTGTAGTCTTCCCGCCGGATATCGGCTGGAGCTCGCGGACTACATGCGTTCCTGTACAGTTGACGGGCATCGATTATCATATAACAATCAGTCTCTAATACAACTGATAAATAATGCGGAATTGATATGGTCACATATAAGTTGTGACATCTCCATATCTACCTAATTATCCGTTTTAAAATATACCTTTTCAATATTTAAAAAAGTTATGTTAGAATTTTTAAATATGAAAGTTTGTAGTGATCACGTTAATATGTGGATATGCGCGTGTCTTTATAATGCTTATTATCTCCGTATGAACGCTAGTTTTCGTAATTGTCAGTGTAATTCATTGTCTCTCGAAATCATAACGATGATACCGCATTAAAGTATGCCTACTCGAAATTTAAAAAACTGATAGAAAGAATTCGTTAAAGTTTTTTGTTTAAATGTTTTCCATTTGTTTTTGGTGTTACCTGCGTGTCGATTGTATAATACGTTGTATGTGCTTTAAGTGTTCTTCTAATACAGCAAATACTGAATGATTTATTTGTAAATATGCCAAAATATGTTTCCCTTTTCATTTTGGACAGTTAATAAACATGCCTTTTTGTCCGTATTATTTACGCTAAGAAGTCAGAATTTCTTGGCCAATCAAACTGAAATAATAATGTAATATTGGAGTAGAATCTACATTGTAACATATTATCTCTGTGAACTCTTGATCGTCTCTTAAATTGAGCATTCCTGATAGGACACTGTAATTAATGTGTCATCTTCGATACGGTAGATCCCCAACAAATAAACCGGTTGAGATTAGTCCGTCTTAAAAATTATTTGTTCCAAAAAGGTCGAATAAAACAAACAAGTGAAAACCGTCGTAAGTGACGCATTTTAATTTTGTTTTAATTAAGATGTTTATGCGAACATTCTAACTTGACTGTGCGTGAATTGTCTGCGTTGCGTGGCAAGATGGGGCAGCCAAAACGCATACAATAGCGGTCAAAACCCAGCCCCATAGTATCTCCTATCTACCTCCATACTTTTTACCTTCACTTCATTCCACGCAACAAAAAAAAAACTGGATCGCCTCTGCCCTACAATTTTATTTATTGACGAAAGACGCTTCAATATAAGCTCGTCGACCTGCTCTCAAATCACTTAAACATTCGAGATATGTACGTATTCAATATGAAAAGGTCTTTGGGTGTGGAATGCAGTTTTATATTACATAAATGCAGTGCTTCATTTATACAAGGATATAATAAAATGACTATGAAAACTACGCTCCAGTAATATAAATGACACAATATAGAACTCGGTGTAATCTATGAACCGATGAAAATGTCAATTCAATATAATATCGATTCATCAAAGGAGACAAATTACATAGTAATAACAATGCTGTCATGAATTTAGGATCCTATTTGCAAGAATACGTAAAAAATAAAATGCAGACAATAAATTCATAGAAGCTATGGTCGTGGGATTGTTGAATTAAAATATAATACACCTGGAAGACCAGGATATTTTACTTAAAAATAAATAATGGCTGTTGATTTTCGTTTTGTGGTATAGTCATACGTTAGAATTGAAAAAAATACATATTGTAATTCAGTAATAAATTTAAGTAGTTGTTTATTGTATCATATATTTGATTTTGCAGCCAAAGTCAACAATATTGTTGGGATAGTATTCTAAATTGTGAATTTTCATCATATATATTGGACATTACTACTTTAAGTGAAAGTCGTAACAACTAACACTGAAGTCGGGTTACAGAAAATCATTTTTTTACCATACCGATAGCGACTGTCAATTGTTTCAATAAATCGTTCGTACTGATGCATCTAAAAAAATACTTTTCTAGAATAAATCTGCCAACAGCACATACAGCACGACATTTCTGGTTATGTGTCTCTGCAGCATCGGTGTACATTCCATTCGTCTGTTTGTTTTCAAAATCGTTTCAATAACAGATCTTGGAATAATATTGACATTCTGGCATTATTAATCGATTAGTACCGCGGATGAACACGATATTATTTTAATTAGTGCAATTAGAGTGTATTCGTGTAATTCTGCCACTTGTGGCGACTGCCTATCAGGGGTCGCATTATAAAATAAATCCTGACAAGTTGACTTGTTACAGTTGGTTTGCCATAAAAGCAGGTGCGTTCGCGTTTCTTCGCGGATTTGCAACTCGAGCGGAACGGATTATCACGTTTTGCCGCTTTGGAATACGCCAAGGGATCGTTAATGTAGATAATTTGTAATTGATTACATTTGCAGAAATTAAACTTTTACTGCTTATTAAAGTCTTGAAACAGTCGTGTAAATTAAATGAATTACTGTCGAATGATCGCTAATATAAGTTTTTTATAATGTCAATCTACGGAGGAAATCCATTTTATTGAAATAATTTCAATTCGCATTGGTAGCCGAATGGTAACCGCGAGTAATTCGTAACAGGAGGATGCCGGTTCAACCATCTGCACAATGATTCATATTTAAAGATGGCATGTGGCTTGGACGATATTAACTGACTAACTGATGAGATTTAAAAAAAATCTATGTCGTCGGTGCATATTTTTTATTAACACTTATCGTCCTTTAATACATTTTCACTAATGTCATAATGGACGAAATCGATCAATTATCCCAGGTCTAATGTTTTTATGTTTTACGCTCAAGTCATTAAATCCATTTAATGAATTCAAATATTCATTTAAAAGAAATGTGACTTTAGAAGAGATTCGAACTCGCGATGTTCAGGCACAGTCGATATCAGTGAACTGAATATAGTATTAACATAAAATTATGTCACCTAAAAAAATATCTTCATTTTATTAAGTTGACTGATATTATGCAAGTTTTATTTATGCGTTAATTTGTAATTAACCCGTGATAAAATTTAAAAAGGTTATCATATATTATTCTGGAAAATACATTACTGTAATAACAATATTAATGTCAAAGTCACGTTATCATCATCAAATTTGAAGAAATTATCAGCAACAGTCTTGTCGAAAATTCATGTAAAATACTTTAGACAGACAAGCGAATGGATATTTTTAATCTCGTCGTTTTACTTGGCAAATCTTGTTTATACTCGTATTATTATATACATTTAGCATAGAAACTCAATATAAAGAATAATTATCATATAATTCTGTAGTCCGAAAATAGGATATATCACTATTTGATACATTCCATTTACTATAAAAGTCAATAGAAAGCAATTAATAAATTGAAATACTAAAATATATTCTACAACACAATTTGATTTGAGAGAGCTTTTCATTGACTTCACATCTTAACGTTGTGGAAGTAAAATTAAAACCAATAGCATTAGTTACCGTAAAGATAATGAAGAAATGTTCGCTAGTTTTTTTTTTTTATGTAACAGGTGGAAACCGTGATACTTCATACATATTAGCCTAGTAAAGTCATGTATGTCCGTCATATATTTTGATTTGTCATTCATCATGGCTGTGTTATTTTAAATTGAAGCAAGCCAGAAATGGTGTTGACTTTTAAGCCTTTGTCAGTTTTTTTTGTGACTTGAGGCCGCACTGTTTACTCGGCAAACGAAATGCATTTGCATAAGTAAACGAAAAGGCTTGAAAAATGTTGACTTGTTGACTGGTTTGCTTTGTTGGGAGTGAGCAGTATCGTTGACTGCATGTTCCCTCCGTTATGAAATTGCCTTTATATTCTGTATAAAAAAACCTGTAAGTCGTACCTAAAAATATTATTAAATAATAAAAAAAAAATATTTCGTCCTAACATTTAACGAAGTTATTCTGAACAGTGACGATTTCGCTCTCTTGGGGGTGATCGTTGAAGGTGAGAGGGGCGATAGATTTATGCATACAAATGTTTTTCTATTGGAAATAACAACATTATTTTTCCTTTTATAAACACAAATTTGAAAACTAATATTTTTCGATTAACCTTGGAATGAATAGTTCATAGCTTTTAAATACAACCAATATCTCTGACGAAACGTATGTTTTTAAATAATCAAACTATCAGTATACTTTTCAATTTTATATTTAGTTGAGCCTGACTGAAATAGATGATTAAAATTGATTAGTCAAAACAATTTTTGTAAATATTATATCTGTAGCGAATACTTTTAAAAAAATCTAAGAAAATATTGATACACTCTGATTTAGCGCCTATTTATAACCACAGTTACTAAATATTAATACAATACCGAAGGTATTATTAATCTAATTAGGTATGGTAAATAATAACCTGAAAATGCCGTACATATATGGAAATAATATTTTAATGATGACACCAATATTATATTATTATATTTTTAAAAAACCGACCGATTATAAGTAGGAAGTTTTTAAATCCATGTTTCTGATATAATATCGAATCCATACAATATGATAAATTGGGGTTTAATATATTATTATAGCAGTAGCATTCTGTGCTAATAAATTGACTAACCTAATACTAAGGTACCTGGGAATTTTGTTTAACCAGTGCCCAAGGAAATGTAATAAATTTGTTCTTGTTAGTTATATGTTTGTAGCAAAATTAAATCACTTTCTCATGGCCATTCAATAATACCCTCAAGTGTGTTTTATACTCGTGATATTTGGTAACGAATTAATTATAGTTGTCCGAATTAAAGTGCACGCTAAACAAAACAAAACTATGGAGTATGAGGAAAAAACGATACAAGTGATTTATTGTCTCTTGTCATACATATTTTATAAACAGTTTTAAATAACGTTAAGTAATATTAAATATCAAATTCTGGGCTATACTGTATAATTAATAATTTTACTATTAACTTACTTATATATTATAGTAAATAATATCTACTAGCATAAAATGTCCACTGAGTGAGCTCGTTGGGCATTAAAGTTTTAACTTCACCGATAATTTTTAAATACTCTAGAATTTAGTTCCAAATTTAACCGGAGGAAGATACATTTTGGTATCCTTTATCTTTATAGAAGTATATGATATTTTTTTTTTTATTATTTTTAAATACAAGTTACTTCAATATAGCGGATAAAACCCTAACAACGAGATTTCACAACTTACCTTAACAATGTATGTATAACATATCGTCACCGTTTAGCGAAAAGTCACTACCTAACATTTTTGGTAAAAATAAGCTAGAAGCATCAAATTACATATGTATTCCGCATCTATGGCTAAAGTCGATTGTTATTAATATTGCAAACTTAAAGAAACCGGTATTCTTAATAGTACATAAATATATTTTTCGTATTTTTTATATTATATCTTAGAACATGTCTTTTGTTATTTTTGCGATTTTTTTATTTTGCTTAGCGATCGGTTTCACTGTTAACATTATCATATGACTTTTTTTCTTTTATTTATAAAATACTTCGATGTACATATTGGCAAACCGGTTTAGATAACAAGAATAAGTTACAGAAATAGCATTAAAGAAACTTGTTTTATTATTATCTTAATCCATGGTGGTTTCCCAAGGTTATCAAATACATGTTAATATATAATGATTAAATGTAACCACAAATTAACACATTCCGCTGGATATTATGAACCGCTCTGTATCTACTAATACAGATAAATAACTCAGCCACTCAGATCTCTCCTTTCGATAATATACAAACTTGATAATGGGTGTCACGACTGAAACAGTTATTAACAAAACTAATTAACATATAGGAAATAAATTTAATAAATTGTTCCATCGTAGTGAAGTGGAGTTTTACCAAAAATATGTTGATTTAATAAACTATTTTCTTGATAACCACTTATAAAAGAATTCGGCATACATATTTAAATTTAATGAATAAACATGATATTCTTGACTAGGATAGCTAGCGTAGGGATTGTATAACGAAATTCGTACTCATAAATATGATTTCGAATTCAGAATATCTCATAGCGAATTTCGAGTTATAAATATATGTAAAATATGTATACTTTTAAAATTAGAAGAATTCTAAATTCAAATCCATTTTATTAGGGGAAATGGACCATTCTTTTCTATGTTGCTTTATTTTTTTTTAAAGAAATAAAAATGAATATATCTTAAATAATTTGTTATTTATAATTAAAATGAACCAAAAAATAGTTGGAATATTTTCGAAATTCGACTGAATATTTATATTCAAATTTCGAGTTCCGATTTCTTTATATTGTCAAAATTTGCAATCCCTAGGATAGAAAATATATTCTTCGAATTGGAAATGAAATATTAAAGATGATGGATGATGCGAAAAAGGAAATTAAATTTAGATTATCGGACGAATTTCTGACTCCATGGACATTCTCCAAAAAAGGAAAAGCTACTTATAAAATCTTATTATCTATGGTACCACAAATACCCGCACACTGAACAATTTATCACGAACCAACTCCCCTAGCAGGCAAAATTAAATTTACAATGTAGGATAGACATTTTTATATTTAAAGCGGAAAAACATAAATCAGCTGTGCTAGTTCTGGTAACAGAATTTATCGATACTGGGGAAATACAGCGGAACTGGCAAAAATGCTAAAGGGCCACAATAAATAATGTTAAATACAACCTGTTCGTAAGTTTCCTAAAATAATGAAAAATGACATTCGTTAACCGTACATACGTCACGTAGGCGTATGTATACCTAGGATATCATTGAAATACGTGTATTTTTAACGTCGATACAATATGTTAGTAAAGGGGCTTATTCCGTAGGTACGTGAATATTCAATTACGTGGAAAAGCGCCTTAGGGAAGACAGGGTTCGTTTTTTTTACGTGAACGTTTTTGTACTTGCTTTTTTTACGTAATTCGATATAGGGGAAAGAAACGGACTAAATATTGAAATGATTTAGCAAAGTGTTTTTAAAAAATATTTCAAGCCTTGCGTTTATATTTTCGATTAAAAATATTACTGCTTAAAATGTGGCGATTTATTTTAATTTTGAAGGACTGTTGGGACGAAAACGAACACTTGTTTCAATGTCACGGCGTATATTTTTAGAAAGGACTTGCAATGTCATCCATCTGTTTATTAATTACATGAAACGGAGATGAACAAAAAAAGATTTAATACGTTTTTTAATATAACCGAAGCTCAGACGATACAGATAATAATATTAAATGGTTCATCGAACTTTTAGTTTGCAATGTGCTTATTGAAAAGATGAGTCCTATGTGTTTAACATGATCGTTCAAAACTTCTACATACGCTGTAATCTATAAAAATATAATGTTGCTTGGACTAAGCACCCATCTTTGACATATTTATTTACTAACGAATTGGGATAATGTTATGTTTTCATACAAGAAAACACCTACACATTAATTATTAAGGCTATCACTACCGTATAAATAAATGTATTAGACAACAAGAAAGTGTTGCAACTGAACTACTATTTTAAAATATGGAATAATTCTGAACTTTGTTCCATTCTATAATTAAATATTATTTGAAAATGGAATGTGATTCTGTTGTTTAATTCATAAATATAGAATCGTTTTTGTTTAATCAAAATGGTACTAAAATCGTAAATGGTGTCTCCCAATTGCAACAAGCCGTTTTATTTCGCTAGTGCTGTATACAAATGTTGAATGAAAACAAACCCGAATAACGTGTAACGTTAAGTGGCACACATTTAATAAAACAATTCCATTAAAAAACAGGCGCGCAAACAAAGCATCACTTTTAATTGACGAATTTTGGTTAAGTGGAAAGAATGGCACAAGACAAATAACACAATCATCTTCGGCTCGACGTGATCTAAAGTGGTAATGATGATGATTGTAATGAAAATATAGGACGCGGTGGCATCATAGACGTATCCAGCACACGGCTCGCGGGCTGGAAAGAATCAAACATCACAAACCGAATTAAAATTAACAGGTCGACTCTCCAATACTACGCACAGTGGTTGCACTTCAATTGAGATAAATTAATGAACCATGTTACATAAAGGTCATTATCTAACTATTTTAACCCATTCGATGTAACTTGTAACAATCAGCTAAAATGTACAGTTATCCATTTATCACGTAATTTCTATACCACTTTGGCGACATTCTGAATATATTTCAAAATTAATTTGAACTGAGTAGAATATATCAACTAGACTAATTTGTATCAGGTTACTAGCTCAGAGCGATTGACAAAAACTAATTATGTATTTAAATATATATAATAAGGATATCTCCACGATCTTATCGAGTATTTGAAGAGCTAACTCAGTTTATATTTTAACTTATTGTTACTCCAGTTGACAAACCTATCCTTTGCAACCGTGTTACTTCATAATTATAAAAAAATAATTCCGACATCTCTGCAATATGCAAAATATGAACATATTCCTCGTTGAATTGCCAAAACACGTTTGACCAAACAAAATGCATGTTTACAAGACGTGATAGTGGAATTTATTCACGAACAACTTTAAAATTAGTAAATTAATATGCAAATTGTAAATATTTTATCTCTCTATTAGTGCGTGTATGTTGACAACAAAATTACATTTAATTTTGAGTTACGTTATTAATAGATTTATAGTGCGATGTAATTAATGTAAATTAAACCTTGACGTCTACTAACTAATACATATAATTAATCAACCACGTAATAATTTCAATAAAAAATAAAGAAGTTTATTCAACGACGAAATGCCCTAGTTAGTTTCTTAATATTTCCTTTTTGTAAATATATAATAATATACTGCGAATGTCCGATGCCATTTATAAACTATTTATTTGCAAATAAAGAATTTTTACGGTGTAGATTAATAATTTAATTCCAAAATCTATTTTGCCTGCAGTCACGTTCTTGTCAAGAAAATTTTCTACAGTAATGTAAGATATATTATTATAAATTATATTAGTATTTTTTCTACATAGATGTGCCATACCCGTCTATGTAATATAATATATTAGAATTTGAGAGTCATACAACTCATAAATAAGTCAATGTAATGTTATTTTAGACATGTTTAGTAACTATCATTTAAATAGACTATTACGTCACTGTGTAACATTTATTACCAACACTTCATATCTCGAAGTCCTTAATATGGACCACTTTCATGAACATAAAGTGACGCAATTATCAGGTGATGATAAGTGCACGTAGATAGATAGTAATTGTACCTCGTAAGCTGTACGCTCTCCTTTATTTAACCACCTACGTGTTTACGTAGTTTTATATTACCCTGATACCTTTTATTTGCATTGTGATTCCGAGTGACGAGATAAAAACAAAACATGTCAATACTGGTTTGCCTTTATTTGCGACATGAAAATTATGGATTCCTGGTAAAAAAATATTTTTTACAAGAATCAAGTAATTCTTTTTCATTGCATTATCAACACAACTCCTTATCGCCACGGTTCAAAATTGCACCATCATATTTACCACTTGACAAAACTACTTAAATTGAATGAAATATAATTATTCAATTGTTTGATATACTTCCTGTCTGGAAATTATTTGGGATAAAAGAAAGTTGTTGGGAAAGTCTGCAGTGTTAATATGGAGAAAAAAGTGGACACTTTTCATCCATTCTGGGTTTTCAGAATAATGTCGAACAGTGATCCACGTGTGTCAAATATATATTGTTCTAAATTATTATATAATACAGAAACAATCGATGTGGTTGGGTTGAAGTCTCTCATATATACGCATTTTATGTTAATCCGTTGACTTCAGACTTTGCCACTCTGTGAATGTTAAGGAAGCGTTCTCTTCAGTTGCGGATACAATGGAAAAAATTGACAGTTGAGATGTACTGCAATCGGATAATGTTCAATAGAATACGGTACCAAGAGAAGAAATACGTATGCCACTCAATTGTATGTTTGTTTTTTTAACAAGTAGTGGGTTTATATCGCTTGTTAGTACGCTCTCAAATGTCCGATGTGACGTTAGATCTAGCCAAGCACAACTTTACTAGACAACCTACGCTGTCAGTTAGATACCTTGTGATGGAGAACTCTCTATCTCTTGAATGAACTGAACTAAACAAACTCATTTCACTCAAGTACGTAGATTCATGCCATGCCGGTCATCTGTTCCGAACACCCATCCGCGTATTCATTTATCTAGTTTAACGACTTACGACCAACGAGAGGTCGTCATTCATTTTGAAAATTCGTAACGGAAGCTACGAAATTACCGTTTTAAATGAAAAATAAGGATACGATTTATATTAACAACTTCCCTAATTGAACCTGTGTCAAATTCAATAACGCGAACGTAACGAATTGAACAGATAATGTTATTATTAATGACGCATTTTTATATTAATTTATCGCTATTTAAATTGATTCAGGGTAGAGTAATTTATTTTTAACATCAAATATTTTTATACGGAAAAGCGAAGGGCGACATTGGATGATACCTTGCAATTCATTTTATATATGTTATTACTATTTAATATATTCTATCAACTCCTATTGAAATTCGTTTCAATTACGAATTCAACCAGTAGTGTGTCTTCTTATAAACACACTAACCGCAACATTTACGTCTGGTGCATATCTTAGACATACACTAACTTGAAGTGTGTAAACTCAATTATTTATCGAATCTTTTGGTGTGGCTTGAAACTATGATGGTGAATGCCAAACTATCCGTTTCATTTTTGAGTCTTCGTGAATACGTTTTTGGAGTACAGTTTGTATGACATTATAATAATGAAATGAAAACACTTGTAATTTAAGTAATTTAATATAAATTGCACCGACGAGAGCAATAATGTGAATTAAAAATTACAAGCGCTAGGATAAACACCGTAGTGGAGACAATGTAATTTGTCCTGGTTATTAAAAATCCGTTTAATTACAACTGTATAAAGTAATATATAATATTTATAACATTGTATTCTAACTATATCTGCCAGGAATGTGTTTATTTATTTTACGGTGCATTGAATTTGTTAAGATAGCAGTTTTATATAATTTAAAGTAATAGTTGGAATTTCCGTTAATAGTTTGTACTGGCGACGGCCGTAGGCAATAAAATCTGTAACTGCCAGTATTGCGAAAAAATATCGGAATTTTCAAGGAAACTGTATATATAAATAAACGCTTAATGTTATAGAACAATAATGGGTAACCATATTCTGCTTGCGTATCGCATTCTAAGTATTTTTCTGTAAAACGTTTTAATGATTATTTTAGAACATTGTTTTCCATCCTAACCGCAAGGAAACACATATTAATTATTATTTCTCTTTGCCGTATGTGGTTTAAATAAACCCGTAAGGTCACTTTAGAAACCTTTATGCGGGTAGAAACATTACGAATTTAATTTTGTTGAAATGTTCCAGTTGGAAGCGAAACGCAGAATTTACTGTACTAAATACATTTTCATGTTGATAATTCAAATGGGCCATAAAGGTGGCATGTATAAAATAATTGTGTAGAATAATGTCAAATAAAACAAAGGAACCTTAACTGAATTACAAAAATTTCTCGAATTTTAATACAATGGCCGATTTTCATAACTCAATAGCAAGAATCATATTTAAAATTAAAAAAAATAACTCAAACTCAATTATGGTACTCGGTAATTTACTTATCTTATTTGGGTGTATTTTAATCTCACAAAAAATGTACGAATTCGTTTCAATGATTTCTAAAACAAAATATTTCTGTATGTCCGTATTGAATTGTATACATGAACTAGAAAATTGTAACAATAAAACATTATGTTAATTTTTTTTAAATATATTACATACACATATTTTCAAAGAACGAAACTAGTCTTCGCGTTGAGAAGGACCATATACTAGACTGTAATTAATGAAATAAAATTGCTTTTCCAGTACAGTGTGCAGAATTAGTTTTGTTTGGTGTCTGTTTTTAATTTGTTAGGATACAGTTAGTTGCGAACAAATTTATTTATTACATTTCGTTTGATACTCGGGCTTTTTTAATAGATCGGACTTTTCGTTCCTGGATGTTAAATTATCGTGTTATCTTTACTAGTTCAGTTTACGCGAACATACCATATGTAGAATCATAAAAATTAAAACGAACTCAATATTTATGATTGGATACACAACCAATTTGCCGGAACGCTCTTTATAAAACAATTTTGTTTATATGCGCTCACGGTTCAAAGCACCCGGTATAGTAATGGTATCAGATTACGAAAAAATGTGTAGATATTAGAGAATTTTTTACAGAAAACTGCGGTAAATGTGTAATTAGGTAATTGAATGCTTCAGTTTGCAACCGAAGATGCTGAGGATACCTAAAAGATGGTAACGTGGGAATTATGGAAGATAAGATGAGAAACCACTCCAAAGGGGAAGTAAACAGTTACCGTTGTCATGACGGTAATTAAATTTGGTTTTGACAAACGAGAAAATGGCAAAATTACAATGTGCCTCCAAAGAGGTTGGTCTTAAAATTCGGTACAGGTTATATACAATTAAATATCTGTTGGGCGTGCTGTGTAGTTGTTTCAGAAACGTATGGCTATTAAATATTTATGGTCGTTTAGAAACTACATAATTTTCTTGATTTGTATTTGTACCGATGTACTTGTTTCAAGATTTTTTAAATATCGAAACGATATTGTGATAACAGAAATATACATCAACTGTGGGAAGGAAAAATGACGTAAACCTCAATTTTTCAAAATAGCTTTTTAGATTATTACAATGTATACACGTAAATACACGTTCTATCAAAAAGATGTAAGTTGCAAACACCACATTAGTATCTAAATTTAGTTTTTAAGTTTAAAAAACGGATGTCCCATGAAATTTACGACTAGACCACCACGTCAATTTTGTTAATTTTTCTTAAATATCTTATTAAATTAATATCAACTTTGGTACATAAAACACCAATTAAAGTCTCCGTACAAATTAAGGGTTGTGTCTACTTATATTTCGACTTTATCCAAAATCATTAAATGGACGCTTTTGTGCCTCCTGTAAAAAATACAGTGTGTGGGTTGTCCTTTAAGCTTTTTATTTTTTGCTGTTGATATATTTATATATATATAGAGACAAAAATTATTTACAATAATACTTACATGACTATAAATTAAATGCTCAATGTAATGGAAATAACTTCATGATAAACATCGACCATTATTAATTGAAAAATATCACAGACGTCACCAATAAAGGTAGCGACTGCGAGACATGATCGATTTTAAAATAAGTTAATTCGTAGTAAAAGATGTTTTTTGTGTTTTCTATGTGCCTTATAACTTACAAAAAGGTTGTAGCTTCGATGTACAAGTTTTCTAAAATCCCATCGAACATCTAGTCTTCAAAGGAACATGGCGTAATATCCATTTGATGCTTCAGATAGAATCTAAAAGAACATCAATAAAACCCAAAAGGGGGACCATGCGGGATGCTAATAGCCAGCAGTCGAATCGAGATGTCTAGTATTAACAAAGAGGGGATCTCTTTCAATGATAATTCAAGCATCTTGTACGCTACATTGGTAAGGCAAGAGGAATAATTCCATCTCATTACCTGGGCGAACAAGAAATCAATTTTCCATTTCCATTAGGCTGCACATGTACGGCAAAGCTTCGAATAATTGATTAGACTATTTTGTATTTGTTTCACTGATTGTGTTAGAAGTAATGTGGCGATTAATTGATTACAATGCATAAAAGGTGCCGACGTAAGTAACTAAAATGTATTTACAGAAGGTTGTTTCGAAAATATCTTTTGTGGATTCGGTCTACAAACAGATATAAAATAAAGTCAAGACATTTCCAAACCGGTTATGGCTATTTTGAAATATCGAATAACTCTAAGGTTGAATGCTTAATAAAGAGGAGATAATATGAGTAAACTTCCTTAGTTTAAAAATAGATAAATAATAAATAAGATAACATAAGATCCTAGGCAACGTAGTCAGGAATTCCGATGTTAAGTTTCAAGAATCTTAAGTCAACAGCTTTGGTACCTAAATAAAATTGTCTGAATTGAATGCCGCATTTTTATATGTGAGAATTGGAATATAGATTGCAATACAAAATAAAAGATCGTTTATATTTAACTAGTAAGTACTCGTAAGACCTGCTAATAGTCAAACTAAACACATCAATGCATACTTGAATCACAAAGCATATCTATAAATAAGTTGGGTGCATCGGAAAATTTACCATCAAACAATTCAGCTATTTTTTCACGTTATATATAATACATAAATAAATATAAGATCCTGTTTTTTAAACGTCTGTACATGAAAAAAATGCGTATGGAATTTTCGTCACAGGGAATTTTTTTATAGTGGCCACTATTCGTACATTGATCCTTGTGTAATCAATTAGCAGCTCAGACAGAAAACTAAAAATATTTACGCAGTAACAAAATACTTTGTCAGGCTATCTATGAAAAGGCAAAATAAAATTCACGTCGAACTGAGTTTTTCTTTTACCTCGACCAAAGCTTACTTAGTGTCGTTGCACACGGGCCGTTGCGCAAATGCTTTGTAAATATGACCATAAAAAGGGCGCGCTTGCATTGGGTTCAAGGGCCTTTTGCGCCAAAACGATGGACATTTCGTTTCCTATTGTATTTACTGTGAGTTTTAAGTAACTCTAAAGTCTGTCTCCACGCATTGTTAACATTAAAATATTATTTTACTTTACTGTCGTTTGCGTATATATTTTACGACTTGTGGCAATGACAAATGCAGCCAGCTTACGTTTCATAACGTCAAGCGTATCGGAGACTGTTAAATTTTCATTGGGTGTTATTTGAATACTCTCGTAAGATATATGGTTTTATCACTGTACTACAGTCATATTGTAGAACATAATAAAATCAGTAGATTAATATGCTAGGACGATGCCACAGCACAACATCGTTGCACTTTTCCACAAAGTTGAAACTCATTTTTTGTCAGTTTTATGATATTTAGCTGAAAATGCAGAATTTCACTATACACATGTTCAATTAAAAATGTTTTTTCCTGCATTGTATGTGGCCAATTTATTCGAGATAAGGAATCGTTTAGATTATGCTTCGGACAATACTTGGATATTATTTGAACATGATCCTTAAAAATGAAATACAGGTGCACCATAGCTATTTCGGCTATCACATGATGTCCAAGAGTATAATTATTAAGAGCTATAAAATAGGGCATCTCTTTTTGTATAGCGTAACGAATCATCGTTGAAAAAACGAAATATTGATAAAAGTTATTAACGACAATCGGTTATTTGGGGCGTTTCACATAATATTTAAAATATTCACTAACGGAAAATATTTAGTGAACAATTTCTGTATGTACTACTAATGTTTGTACAATATTTTTCTATAGCCTCCTTTCCTATTATATTTTATAGTTTACATAAAAAACTGTAATATTTTTCCATCAATACATATATTTATTGTTAGTATCGACTTGTCTTGGCGTATCGTTTGTTTGTTATACATTTGTTTTTCTTATCTATTTTTGTACAAATAAATAATATGTTTCAAATGGGTGTGAATGTTACATAAATAAACATGTCAAAGTGTAGTAAGCCTTTTGTGCAAATCTTTTGAATAAGCATCGCACAACAGCGGGCAAGCAACTCGAGTGAAATCAAAATCATTACGAGAAAGTGAACGTGTTAACGTCTAAACACCCTTCAAAGGAACCCGAATATCATTCAGAAGGTCTGATTAAAATCATGAGCGGAAATGTGCGCATATCGATTGCCGCATTAGCACACACAGACGGGGCATTTTCCGAGCAATCAAAGAAAACAGTGCTCAGTTCGTGCATCCGCGGGAGAAATGAGGAGGGTCACACATTCGTGGGGCGTCGTCGTGTTTACCGCGCGGTTAGGGTGTTGGCATGGCAACCGCGGGTAACGGGTACCTGCGGCACGTACCGCATAGTCGCGCGGGAAATTTTCGCGCCGAAACTTTTGCGCGGGAAATATCCCTCAATTCTTCCACGTCTACAGAACATTGTAGATAAATTTAAGCGGGTAAGAAGCCTTAGTTAAATCATGCAGTAATTGTTTAATCTTTGAGAACAATCTTAATTTGGTTCGTGAAGTAGAATGGTTTGTGTAGTAACTTCCTCAAAGTTATTTCTGTAAACAATTTTGCATTGAAATATATATCACCATAACAACTAACGCGAAATAATTCATTAAATTTTACTATTCAGGTCCTCGTTAGAAATAATAGGACTTCGTAAGGCACTGTTTTTATTTATTTTTATTTTTCCCATCTGCAAAATGCACTTCCACAGCTACAATAAAAGCAGTACCAATCCAACACGTTCCCGATATCATTTTTTCATAACAGTATTGGTAGCAGCTGCGGCGATCCCACAGACAGTTCAATCAAATAGTTAAAAACCAAATATTTGTTGGGTATTTGATGTTAGTCGAAAAGAAGAAATAAATTGATGTGTATGTGACATGTTTGTCCACTTAATGTGAAGACTCTTTGTTGAGATCCATTTATACTCAATTCCTAGAGTGAACACTGCAGAGATAATATATTTATTCTACATCGGGAGTGATTCTTATCTTGATCTATGATAGTATTATAAAAAAACAGTTGCAATCATATCGTCTCCGATTTAAATGTATATTTATATACAAAATGTATTAATATACAGTAGTACAATTAAATATGTACTTAACAACTGCGATAAGTCATATAAATCTGCAGTCGCAATGCATACGCAAGGAAAATTCGGCGTCGGGTTTGTTCCGGCGTCGTTGTACCGACGCACGCCAGCGTCGCGTCTTGCGGCGAGGTACGTCGACAACCAAACCGCTGCAGGTTATATCTT
>JAGVSQ010000121.1:25236-53198 GCA_022683975.1 Rhyacophila evoluta
CGTCGCGTCTTGCGGCGAGGTACGTCGACAACCAAACCGCTGCAGGTTATATCTTCGACCTCCATTCTGCTCGAAGTACAACTCGACCGTAAAACAGTAGGGGCCGGGGTGTATTCGGGTTTCTTATATTACTATTATCTAATTCCGGTCCCGCAACTTCAAAAGCCTTCGCTAATAGCCGTATCCGATGACAATGATACGCAATAATCTTGTGCGCGGGGCGTGTGTTATGCGTGCCATATGGATGTTATTATATGAACGGAAATAATGACATAATAAAAGTACAGCTTGCCGTAATGGGTGTGCAAACCATGTAATTATTTTAATAAAGACCGTTTACACGAAATCTTAACGTTTTTCATACGAATATCAATTATTATTTTAAGTATATGAAGTTTAATATTCCCATTTACTTATAAAACTCACTTCGGATGTCAAGCTAGCAAGAGTGTGCGCATCGGCAACAGAGGATTCCCGGGTCAAATCGTATGGATGTAAAACTATGAATTAAAAAAAATGGCAGAACCGGATCGAATGAGCGAAACCATCCTTACAACAAAAATTACCTCTCAATATATAGATCGTATTGAGAATATCCGAATTCTCCATTTTCAGTGCTGATACATATATTTCATTAGGACCGGTTTCGTTTTCACAACACCCATTTGCAATAATCGGTGCAGGCTCTCCATAACGAATTAACAGCGAAGAACATTGTTTTAATACACGTGTGAATTTTTGCAATATTTTATACAATTAGATCGACCATTGACATTGATTAGTTTTAATTGAGAAATATCACCTTTGTATTTAGTTACAATAATCCAAATATATTATAATTACGCCGGATCAGCTTTTCTAGAACATTCCGAGAATATGCGATCAAATAATAAACGACACTTTGAATGAGGATTGGTGAAAAATCCTTAAAACACTAGAAAATAATGTTAAAGTAGTTATGAGATCTACCATAAATATATATACAGAGATACATTTTATTTTCTGTTTCTATTTAATTTTAAGAATATTATTATATTATAATACACGCGGTATATAAGCTAGGTTAATTAGACACCTTAGTTTCACGAAGGTTGTTTTAATATTCTAATTGAAAAATGTTTCGTGTACGATATTAATCACGGTGTAAGGGTTGAATTAAAAAGATTTCGGGTTAATAATTGGTACCCGAGGCGCCACAACAGTGAGGGAGAGTCGGGGATGGCTTATAAGAGCTTAATCAGGACAGCCTACAAGGTATTTTTTCGCCATGGAAACACTGTTGGGGATGGAGTAATAATGGAAGAATCTCACAGTTGTGACGTCACTATAAGCTTTGTTTATCTAAAAGGGTCATTATTCTTTTTATACTTTTATTTTCTCGCAGTATATCTTTGTTAAAAGGCTTGTAAGAATATTCGTGTTTCCATTATTAAGACAACACTCATATTTTATTACATTATTTTCTCTTATATTTGACTGTATAAATTCAGAAAAACAAGGTTTTTCATTACTTTGGAGCTCGGTAACGTTATTTTATTTTATCTTATTGGATACATGTATTACGATGAAAAACAAATAATGTAATAGAAACATAGAACAATACGATGTCCTACACATACAAACTTTACCATAAATACTTGGTTGTATTTTAATATTGTTTAAACATCGATTAAATTATATACATATATTTTTTCAACGTATGGGCTTAGATAGGATCTAAATTACGATACTAAATCGTTATATTTATACGTAATCAATAAGATTCAAAATCAAAAATAAATATCGAATTAGCCCTGGCAGTGTCTTATCAAAATAGCTATTAGCAAATTTTAGAAGTATGGTAATTATAAACCCGCTATAAATTACACTATCGAAGTGACATTTATGATTTCATTTCAAACCCCCAAAGGTATTATGTACGTGTATTTTAAACATTTTTTATTGTACATCAACGAGTTAAAATAGTATACTAAAACGACGATAATTCTATATTATTGGAAATAAATACACTATCAAGTGAAACAAATTATCGGAAAAGTTAGACTGGAAGTTGTTTTTCCATTACCTGTAGTGGGCAAGGGGGATTAGCAGCGTTCCTCGAACGATAGAAAGGATTTCCGCTAATTACTGTCGGCAATCGACTCCTGTCAGTTGTGAGAAAATGGAGGTGTGTTTTAGAAAATGTAATCTCAGAAAGGTCAGCTATGATTATTACTTAACTGTAAACTTTGATTTACAAGAATGTCGGGTAATATTGCGCTATGGCTTTTACAAGGTTTCATATTTAGTGGAGTAGCTATATAAATGTGTAAAATAATGACAGCGGGGAATTTTAATGTTGAAATTTTAAAGTAATCGATTATGTTGCCCCTACCACAAATTCACTTAGTTCTGAATCGAAGAAAACAGAAAAAAATACGGAATATATTATAATACATGCGCATTTATATCTTCATAAAAAACACAGATAATATTATCATAGAATCTATGCATGTGTATAAATTAAATATTATATGATAAATATTTTTTTGAAGCTAACGTAAATATATAATAAATTATTTAGAACACCATGCCAATATTGATGAACATTAAAATATACTTTTTTTATACTATTTTTAATTAATATTATACATTTTATATTAATTAAATCACTAATAATACTTGATGGAAATCTATTATACTGATTTTCTTAACGTTTGAAATAGTTGTATAATTAATTTATTTTTAATGCGAATCGTTTTCAATTACTGTACAAATTTTAATGGATTATAAAAT
This sequence comes from Rhyacophila evoluta, assembly GCA_022683975.1. Lineage (NCBI taxonomy): Eukaryota > Metazoa > Arthropoda > Insecta > Trichoptera > Rhyacophilidae > Rhyacophila > Rhyacophila evoluta. The sequence goes on from JAGVSQ010000121.1 coordinate 28,012, forward strand.
AAAATAAAACTGTGAAAATACTCACGTTATATAGGCAATTAATAAATACACTTTTTCTATGATAAAATCAACAGTCAGTTGTTCATTATGCATATCGTAATTATTGTCATGTCGATATCTCTCCACAAAATCTGAAATTACATATTTAGTAGTGGAGCTAAGCATAGGGTGAGAGAATCATTAGCAATTAAATGACTTATAAATAATTGTATACACTCCCTTTCACGAGTTCGGCTTACGCACATTGGCATGCTAGCGATGCATTAATTGCCTCTAGACCTAGACGTTCTCAAACGCCTGTCATATCCAATAATGCCAATATTGGGCGTTCCCTTTCCTCGGAAGAAAACCGACAGTTATTTACATTGGAATGAAAATTCCGTCAAGAAAATTTCCGCGTTGATGTTATTAATTGGCTGATTTTAATTATCGTTTCTGGTTAACAGTTTAATGTTTAATGACAGGAAATAGTCGATGGGAAATTATCTAATAGTATACATATATTTGCTACTACCTACTATTACATTTAATCATTTCATAGTATTTTATGCATATAATGACACGCAGGTCTTAAATTATGATAGCGCTACATAATCGGTACGACAATATTGAAACAATATACTAAAAATATATTAAAAATATTGTATGCTAAGTATAAATTATACATTGTACAAGTATTGTTTGTATATTAACAAGTATTGAGCAATGCAAGTAAATGCATATGGCGCCATTAGGTTGATGGCGGAAATCTAGAGAATTACGACCTGCATGCGCAATTAGAATCGAATGATCGGATTTCAAAAAATGATTTGCGAATTCGTAAATAATGCTGGTACATATTTTTCGTTTGTTTATTCAATATTTAGTACGATTGCCTTAGTAAAATTTAAATATCCGTCTATAAGTAAGTTTGTCTATTTTATCTTAGATGGCAGTGTTGTACCAACTCATAATGCCGACGCCTTAAGTTTTAAGATTGGCCCTTTGATACACTTCAAAAAGCAGTTACATTATTACTATCATCATTAAATCTTGATGTACGTCAAGTGGCGGCTCGGAATATCTCTCGATCTACGCGGGACATTGCACTCGAAACCCTATATTCAATTTTGTAATCCAGAAAGTATAAAACATAATCATTACGTATGCATCGTTTGCTCTGTTACTTGTTATCCTAATATGCACCGCGATCCCGCCCGCCCTGGTGGGGATACGCAATATGAATAATGAATAACAGAGCGTAACATAATTTAAAATGAATCAAAGCCGAATGTAAGTATGCACTGCCAGAGATGTATCCAAGACCCTGTCTTGAATCCAAAATGCGCTTGTGTTCATTAAGTTGGTAGGAAGTGAAACCTGTTATACATCCCATCAAAGGGAATGAAACTATCAATAATATTTGTATTGCGCTTGCCACCCGTAAACACAACTTCTGGGCGCACAGCAATGGGCATTATAAAGTGCGTATGTAAAAACGTTTTAATCAATCAAAGATGATTTTTTTATTCAGTATTTTTTTTATAAATACGTGGTGCATTGAGTGATACATATTTTTTTTTATTTCCCATTGATTCGAAGGACAATTTTAGTAATTATTATAAAAATGCATCTGCTGTGTGATTTTTCATTAAACTTTAAAGTTGTCTGGTGGTTTTGTTGTCGGTATGTCTTATGAAAAAGTAGGTTGCTAAAAATTCAAATCGATGTTCCCGGAAAACCCAGATTCGAAGCCTGAACTTCAATACTAAATTAAAGACTGCAATTCTTATTGGTACGCAACTCCCTTTATATATAGCCTGTTATTTATATTGAAAAAAACAGCATTATTTATAATATTATTTAAAAGAAAATAGTTAATTGGCTATTGTGGTATGCCTGCGTTAGGTTAAATTCAATGCGTTTAAATACTTATTTATAAACAATAGTTAGTACAAGTAAGCATGCTGAAATTAAAATAATAATTGCTCAAACAAAATAGCCTGCGATGATAAAACAATACATTTATCCAAACAAAAAAAATATGTTTACTATTGTTAACGTATACTCAAATAGCATATTAAAATATATAGCACTGTAAAAAAAAAACACGGGTATCCGTGATAGGTGTAATCAAATAAATTGTTTATCATGAGTTGTAAACGAATTATCGCAATTTGCCACGAGTATAAAAATTTAATATGGAAACACAATAAAAATAGATTAATAGCGAAGTCACTTATAACTTCTTGAGAATAGTAAACACGTACTTACCAATTTAATGTGTAAATAATTATTGACCTGGAGCTGTTTAAGAGGTATAACTTTTGATCCATAATTAAAACAGTAACTAGATGGCCAACCAAGGAAATGATTATCTTATTATAACTACGCAGTAACCACTAAATGTATAATGAGTTGTAGTTGTTACTTATTTAGTGCGTATAAAACGTTGGAACATTTTTTGATAAGATTCGTCTGCGCTACAAGTCTCGTACTTAAGAGGTGAATTTTTAAAACAATGTACTCGTAGACCAATTCGTCTGTCGTTACATGCATTTTTTGTTTTGATAATTTCGATCAAAAACTTGCACATTCTTTTGTATAGTTTAAATGGGCTCATGCTATGATATTTATCATTTATATCATTTAAATGATCAACAACAATACTCGTATATCGTTCGACAGCTGTATAGTATATGAAGTGATATTCAAATAATAAATCATATTTACTTATATTGCTAGAAACCTCTTCACCCCAATCGGTATGAAATGTCAGTATCGTGAGCAACCAACCATACGTATGCCGATACCGTAAGTCGAGGCAGTCACCGTACTATACATAATGCATTACTTATGTAAGGTATTTATCGATGCAACGGATGTTTTTGTTGGCATCATTCGCGCAAAAAAAGAACAGCAAGGTAATGAAAGTAAAGTGTATAATTAAACCGTTTACCGTTGAAGGCATTTGCATAATACATGCGCAGACAAGGTGACTCATGGAGGCAAATAAAAATTACTTCACATTTTTATTTTTAATTATAATAATCAGTCTGAGCTTCATAAATTATGTTTAACCCAATGGCGTATTTGGCAATATAAAAAGACTAATTACATATTACTTTTCGACACCTGAAAAAAATATGAATTTTTTGAATTCTTATTATTCAGTTCAATAAGAAGATGTATTATTGTATTTTCATTTAAAAAAAGTAATTTTGAAGTAGTATGAATATTTTTGAGGCTTTTATTTTACATTAATGTTAGAACGCTAAGCACAACAGCAATATGATTATTTTCCGATTAAGTTACGGCAAATGTAACTGGTTCTGGGGGATGTTAGCAGATACTACTAATACTCCAAGCGCAATTTGAATAAAATGGGACTACTTTGAACTTTTGACACGTTTTGACAGATTCATAGACACCTCTCGGACACTGGGTGGAATTCGATAAAAAAGAAATAAAACTATCGATCATTGGTTTGATAATTTGATTCTATTGGAGGCATTGAAATATTTATAAAAATAAATAAGATTTTTTTTTATTTCTGTTCAATACTAAAAGTTACCAGTGTTTTTTTTGAGTAAAATAATTACAACCTAATTAATGTCTACCCATACCATAAGTTGATGATGGAATAAGTTGTAAAGGATCAACCCCATGCGTTGTTAATAGGTTTCGGTAATTGTTATATTAAGTATCAAATTATATTACCCTGCATAGATTGCTCATATTAAATTGATATTACATTTCAAAGTACGTTTTGATGCGTGTCGGCATGTTAATTAAATCGAGTGTGTGTAACAGGCGCATTCCCGTGGTTAGTGGTCAAGAACTGTGCATGTATGTACCTGCACTATATTCCGGAGTATTTTTTATAAAAATCATATATGGGGTGAATAGGTTTGAACGCTGGACATTCGACTAATCTCATGAATTCGCTTGCATATTAAAGCACAGGACGTGCGATTTTAAACAGTTATAAGTTTGATAGATTAAATCATCAAATATTAAAATTATATCAGTTTCATAGTGGAATTTGTAGGTTTTCGCAATATTCCAGAAATGGAGTACTAATGAATATCCGTAATGTGAAATATTATCTTGAAAGAGTTTTACGAAAATTGATCGTTTGCCAAATTGCTCGATCCATTCGGTACCCAGTTCTTCATCTATATATTTACTAATCTCGGACTCCTAATTAATAATCATTAATTATTTTGTTATATTATTGATAATTAGCAAACCAAAAAATATTACCGCAGTTACAAGCTTTTAATTCAAACGCTACTAAAATTTCCCAGATATATTTTAATTTGATGAGTTTGTTCTTCGATAGTTTCTATCTAATAATTGATGAAATTTATCATATTATGGTTATGTTATCGATTAACAGTTACTGCATGTTCAATAAACCCAATGACATAAGTAAGTAACTCTCGTACTCGTAAATAAGAATATATCTTCGTTGTCGAAGTAATAATCAACGTGCGATCGGTAGGCGGGACTGTCCGGCGGTCGGCGCCCGCCGTTCACTGGACAGTAATGGTAATTAATAAATAGTTCATGGGATCTACCCGTTATAATGCAAGCGCCACCATGGCTATATTCATTATCATATTAAACTGTTTATTCCTGCGTGCGAGTAAGTATGCGGTCTGCGAATGGGGGACAACTTGGACTCCCGCTGGAGATTAACCTAAATATCTAGACGTGGCATCATTAAGAGATTAACTTGGGGTAGGCTCGTATGGGGAATAAAATACGTAATAGAAAGGGGACAGATTTCACGTGTCAACAGCTGGAGAGATTTTCATTACATTGACATCATCATAGTTTCGTTTCATAGTAAAAGAGACATGAAATGGTACAATAATTATGTGTATAAAATAATGTACCCCAAAAAAGCTATTAGTTGTAGCGAATTGATTGATACTTCTGCATTTAAGGTAGTTTATCATACCTTTTGTTTTGAATGTAAAATTTGCACTATAATGTTGTAACATGTTATGTATAAAACATTACAAAGTATGAAGGATTTTATCTATAATTTATAACTTATAATGATTTTATATAGGAAATGTCCGAGAGTTATATTTTTCCAACATGTAGAAGGTAAGTCTTTAAAAGTACAGTTAAACAAGACCGTTCGTTATTGTAATTTCACTTACTTTAATGACAGAGAAATATTTTGTTATTTAATACTTATTGTTACCTTTCTAATAATAAATGGTCATTTCCAATCAGGCAGTGTCTGATTTTTTTTTTTAATTCGTAGAAGTGAGGTCTTATTTCACTTTTATTTATGGGTTGGCAACACTGATTTACAAGTTGGGCACCATGGCGTGTTAGTTAAGAAATATATCCGCCGTATAGGTACAGAAATATGTAACTACATAGATAACTCCTAAATTTGTCATGGTTATTCTAAAGAAAAGCGAGAGTTATTTCGTTTAGGGTGCAATACAAGAGCGACCGATAAATCAAGAGGGGTCTTCTTATTGCTTTTACAAGTAAAGTAACTGAAGCGGAATGGTCTTGTTTGTAATTAGCATATTCTGATCGTATATCTTTAGTAGCGAAACCTATTTATTTCGAAGATATTAAATTATAAAGGGGGGAAGACGAAGCCCTACTGTGGCGATGTATTCCGGAAGCGAATGTCATTTTACAAAATTAACATATTCTATGGCGCCCCCACGCGCTGATAAAAACGAAAGCTTTTTTTATTATTATCTAATATTTAGATCCAATGTTATATAATTGAAATAATTGAGATACTTTGTTCAGATACATATATTATACAAATGGATACAAATGAATATATTATAACTACAGTATCCCATATATGTATGTAAGTGAAGTAAATATATGTTTAATGTATGAGCTTTTATTGGTAATTTTTTCAGTAAATACATCCGACTTAGTTATGTAAAAAAACACAAGTATTTCCTTATATAAGAGATAAATGCATTAGTTTTAATTCACTTGTAAATATAAATGACGAATCCTTTTTATACCGGATAATTATATCTTTGAAACGAGTTCTTCAAATACCACCATTAAAAAGTTTCCAAACATTAATCGTATGAAATGTATTATGACAAATAAATCGAGTATATTCTATTAATATGACCACTCACAGTTTTTTAGCATACAAGCTAACCGTGAGCGATGCATTCATACTTGATAATACATCCGATGCGTTAAAAGTATCATTGACGATCACTTCGGATGCGTGTTTAATTGGCAAACTTGTAATTATTTCACCGACATGGCTATTCATTGTTAAGTTCCATTTTATATTGTGTGGATGACTAACAATTCCTGCATTGTTGCATCCTTGTTTATTTTTAAACCGAATCCTGCAATCAAAAGCAGTAATTAAGCATAGCTTTTCAATACAACTCGTTATTTGTTAGCCAGGCCATTCGTTCTACAGTGATTTAATCTCCAGTCGCGGCACCATAGATATTTTACAAATGTCAAAAATGAATCGTTAACCGCAGGATATAGTTTGAAACGTAAGGTAGGACCGTTTAATGAATTCTTTTTTTTCCGGGAACGACAAAAATATCGCATTACCGGGATTAATATGCGGTTAAATTTACTTTTTATAATACAACCGATAGTATATCAATTGACCTCATCCATTTTAAACTTTATCTCAATCATTTTACCGACTTTCTCAATTTACCGGTAAAGACGAGTGTATCCATTACAGCGATTAATGTGCGGTAAAGCCAGCTGTGTGCTTTGTATATGGTTTACTGTCGCAAGTGTCCATTGTGATCACGACGCCGACGGAGGGCGTCGCGACACGATCAATCAGGCTCGAAGGCTACATCGAGGCCGCGATGCTTACTTACCCCCTCGTGTATTGTCTGCAAAGCTTTCGCGTCATTTTTTCTCTGCGGACTACAATGTTCTACCACGAGAACATTTAAAAAATAAAACCTGGAATGATTGAGGTTTAGCGGTTGTTTAAGCTAAATTCTGATATTAAAGAATAAACTATTCTTATAGTATTGGAACGATCTAATTAAGACCTTGTTAAATATTCGTTATGAAGAAGAAACTGGAATTTCAAATAATCAATATAACGCAAACTTATTCAGTATATATATATATTGGTAATATATCCAAGGTATTCTAAAGAAGATACGATACATTAAAAACAATGGTATTAAAGAAGTACCATTTTTATATGTTTTTACAATATATATTTTGGTTTGAATACCACATTTGCATTTAAAAATGCAGAATGAATGTCGATAGATTGGAGATTGGATGACAACAAATTCTCCCGGAAAACAATTAAGCGAATTATTTATGTATATTGCAGATAGACATAGACTCAATTTCTGGAGTGGAAATATTCATACTTTAAAGATTCATATAATCCACTTTCGGAGGGGCCATGTTAAAAGAAAAATCATAATTTTGAGAACACATAAATATATCGAATTTATAAAAAAAAAATTAAATAGAAGTAGTGAAATTAAAATGTCAGAAAAAATTAGAGATTAGTTATAAAATTATTTTTGAACAAAATACCGATGTACGTATACTACGAAGTATTCATAAAAAACCGGTGGTGCAACCCTCAGTTCCCCGATAACAGTGGTAGTTTTCCCGGATGCACGGCAAACGGAAGCAAAAGAAACCAGGCGTATTTATAGTACTAAGGTAGAAATGCATATCTCTGGTGCGAGTGCAGTATGAATGCGATGTTATTATTTGCCGCCCGTAGCTTTTAAAGCTTTCGCACAAGATGGAATTCTAAGGTAAAAGCAAACAAGCCTCGTGCGCCGCAGGTATTTAATGAAAACTGTCTAGCAGATGGAACTTTTATACATTACACATACAGTGGCGTCATAAAACGCTTACGGTGTTTAGTTTTGTCTCTAATGTATGAAGAATTTATTCAAAACAGCGTGAGTTTTTTTATTATTTGATAATACGATACGGAATAAAGTTCAACTAACCGGCTATTAAATTATCTCTAATAAAATTAGTATCGCTATTTATTGCAATATGTTAAGCGTTTCCAAATCAATTTTTAACACGCGTTTCATTATTTAAATTCGGTTTAGAAAAACGAATAATGCAGTGTTGTATTCTTGGAAGTATTGCGTCACACTTATTCTTTTAAATCATTGCTTCTAAATCTTGAAATAAATTTAAGATATGCAACACTATTCATCATAAGAAATAAAGTTGTATCGAAATCTAGATGATTAATTGAGTAATGGATTTGTACATATATTTACTACAATAACAATAAGAAAGTTAAACTGTTACATAATAATTTACTATACGGTAATAAAAGTTACTAAAATAACTATATTGGAAATGTTACATCTTATTTGCCTTTGAAACTATGCGCCGCATATTTGACGCTGAAGACCATTCCACCGTAGCTTGTTAGTATTATATTTTGCGGTACACTTGAGGAACTTCGCAGATTTCTAGTATTCCAAGAAATTCAGTTAAGAGCCACTATTCAAATGCCCCAACGAATTGGCTATAAAGAGGTAAAAATCTCACTGTTTTTTTAAATATTATGTTACAACTGTTATGTTACCGACTCCTACTTATTTTACCATACCATTGAGTAATATTCCAGTGATCATGCTATTAAATTTATTGTACATAATCGATCAATTTATTGGCACCTGTATGTTATGCTATGGTATACAGAAAAAAATTTAAAATTTTAAAAAATTCCAGCCTTCAATATAATTTGATATTAATTTGTTTTTACTTTTCTTATTACTACTTATACACGGGTTATGGGCCAATATCCTGGGTAAAATACTGATATCATAATAAAATAATCATAAGTTGTATATAGAAATAATATTGTATTCCCAATATTAAAACTTTGCATTTAGTTCATATTTTTATATCTCCAAAAAGCACGTTGCATGTAAGACAATAAATTACAAATATGGATATAACGGATATTCTTATAAGATAATTGATGTCACGGATTACTTCTTAACACGAAATATAAGTTGAAGCTCCGTAAAATTTTACTGCTAAGTCTTCATGTCAGAAGGATATAATTTGTCGAAGTTTCTTAGAGGAAAGGCTACAATACGAAAGCATTGATTAATGCCAATTGATATTTTTATCGCCCCGAAGCTTGTTAGGAAGTTTTTGCTCCAGCTTACGTTTTCTGAATATAATTCACAATTTCATATTCAAGGTGAATCCAATGTCAAATGTTGGCGCATGTATGACATTCCATGGAAACAAAACTATTTTTGTCAAAATGGAGTCATTCTTGCGAAGTGGAATGGGCATTTTCATGTGTTTTTAAATAAACTGTTTTTATTATATTACTATAACTGTCGTAATAGTTATCACGTATCTTTAAAATGTTCAATTTTAAATGTATTGCATTGAACCTCAAAATAATTACGGTAAAAATCCATAATCGGGAATTCGATCCGGAATGATCCATGTAAAAGTTTACAAATCCCAATTAGTTTTAAATCAAACATTAACAGGCAATAAAATATAACGGTGTACGTAACATTAAGTGAAATAAAAAGCTGTTGTGAACAAACTTGAAAAATGCGGTTTTCCACGAGTGCATTGTTGTGAAATAAAAATCAACATTGTTGGAATTCATTGTAGGCAAGAGGGCTCGAGACAACAGAACTAAAGTGTAGAGATAGAAAACAATCATGAGGGTTGTGACGACGCTACTTTGTTACACCCTTACTCTTATAAACTGAACCTCCGACTACGGCAGACAAGGCTCTACTGTAGAGTTGTTTTTTAGTCTACGTCGGAATAGTAGAATATTGTGAAAAAAAGATATATTTTTATTTATACAAAGTAAATAAATGATACGTTAAAAATGTTTTTTTCATAGCTTTAGCAGTTTGTCAGCAAAGCATGCCTACTTCAAAATAACCGTTTAGAAGATTGTAATTAATTTCATTTTATTTGTTTTTAAAGTATATTCGGATTTGGGAAAGTATTGAAATAAATTTTACACTATAATCATTCTAAATAATATAAATACATATTAAAGAAATCTATTGCATACCATGAACAGTCCATATTATTTAATACATATAACCCACTGAGTTCTTATTTCTGTAAAGCTTTTCAGGCACCACTTGAATTGAAATTCTAATATTTTCTATTTTTCCAAATGTGTTAACTACGTGCTTTGATTTATTTGTCGTTTTTATGCAATACTGTAACATCATAAAAGATTAACTCATTGATGGAATGTGAACATTACAGTGTTCATAGATATTTAATCGAAATGATCATAATATTGTCATTAGCGCTGACGAGGTATAACATTAAACACCTAGCAAAGCGTACGTACGTTTATTTATGCAATTGACATAAGGTTTTTGATTTCATCAGCCTAAAACACGCACTATACTATTTATTTTAACGATATGATAAATGTAAATGTATTATTTTTGTGAATGTTCTGATTGGCTTTATACATAAAATAAAAATAAAACATACAAATGATACGGCGTTATGAATATATAAATGTCAGAATTTTAAATTATATCCGAACTGACTTCACTATCAAACGCAATAATCCACATGTAATAGTTATTAATACGTTTTGATATTTTTCAATTACAAACATAATTTATCGATTAATTTAACTTGTTACAATTTCGAATAATTAATAGGGTTATATTTTTCGTTTACGTTTCAATTTATTTTGACATTGAAAAACGTTACAGCTACACTTCCATCAATATTGCGTCAGCTGTGATCGATGGTAATTGTTTTCTTTTTTATCTTCATTTTGTAATTTTTTGTTTCATTCAAATCATAATAACAGGTCATCTTTTAAACGAGAAATGAGTTACAAAATGTCGTCTATTATCTCTTGTATATCTGAATATACAGGTTCATCTGCATACGGTGTGAAATATACGTATTTCGCGTAGGCTGGCTATTTCAAAACTATCGACATAATAGATTTATTATACCAATTTTAGCATAGTGATATTCGATAGATTAAGCTTTTTGACCATTATATTAAACGGTTTTAAGAACGTAGGTTTGTAACAAATATGAATTGTAATTGAATGAATATATTGTAAATGAGTTATCGTCAAATTTTTCGTGATTTATACTTATATATATATATTCCCTCGAGGCAAAATTTTATTACTATTGATTAAATATTAATACGAAATATACAAGCAAAAAAAATACATTTAGTATTGAACTGATATGTAGCAAATAGTATAAATACGGTAGTATAATAAATAATCATATATATATATTAAAATCCGAGTGCATACTTACATTAGTATACTCCATTATGTTTTAATTAACAAGAAATAATCGATAAAAAATAAACTTGTTCAACATTCAAGAGTTACAGGTGAAAGAAATTGCATTGTTTGGGCGATTAATTTGTGACTTAAAATAATTTTCCCAGACTTAAATAAATTTTATTATAACGAAATATTTTCTATGGTCCCACGACTCAGATTTAACCTGTAAAGTGTCAGTGTGTGAAAATTATTCATTCTGTACTATGTTATAATGCTTCATAATGAATACCGAGCAAATGATTCATAAAATTGAATTATTTATAGGGTACACATTAAATACAGTTGTTACTAATTAGAATATTACGATAATAATGCGATTACTGGGTTAGTCCAATACGTAGCAATAAAAATGTGTGTAAATATTGAAAAACATGCCGTCGATTGAAATGTGTTTTTTAACCAAATGAAATAAACAAGTGATAATAATTTTCATAGTGTTCTGCGGAGTCTTTTTGTCGTGAAATTCCAAACGGAAATTGACTTTTTTATATGCAAAAAACGTGACGCACCGCTTTAGATTGATTGCATCACTGTATAATAAAAACACTGCCTGAAATATGTCGTTTTTAAAACATGGTAATTGAAGCAAACATTTTTACGTTGACTACATTGTGTGCGGCTTAAATAAATAGTTTTTTTCCTTTTATTTGTGTACGTTGGCATTGGAAACTGTTGCCTATTGTCGAGGACAACGCGAACGAAATGAAATGAAATTATATTTATGTTTGAATTGCCATTGAACCCGAATAATTTTTACATAACAATATAACATCTATAAAATACACGGGAATCTTCAACATATAAAGGTACTGAAACATTCAATTGGCGTTTGTAAAGGTCTTGAATTACTGATCATTTTATTTCGATATAAGAGTAACACGTATCTTTTATATTTTTTTATGTTACAATCTTACAAGAATTGTTAGTATAAAACAATTTAATAATATTACATTAATTTCTATCAATTTGAGTCGATTATAATTTCGGTGGTGACACCGTCATCAACACCAATAATGGTTATATAGTCGTAGTAATGGTGCCGAAATTAAAATGGCTATCCAAAAATAATTTACGCATAGAATTAAAATGTAATATGATTATACAATTGCCATATAATTGTGTTATAATACGCAAATGCTAATTGAATTTGAAAGCTGTGGACATGTTAGTAAAAATCGCTTATGTTCTCTCATTTTTATAATTATTATAATTATAAGCTTTTACTGAGTTCTACTTTGACGGTTGCACATCTTGCCGGTTCGCCTCATCGCTAGTTTTGTATTCACTTGTTCTATAGATAATTAAATCAACTAAATTAGATCTGTTTCAAATTTACATTATGGATTATTATTTTTGCAGTTCGGGGGGAATTATAGTCAATACATTTTTTGAATAATATTTAAATTAAACAATTTTGCTATTTTCATCGTATAAAGTCATTTCCATATAATTCACATTCAAAATAGACTCCACGAAAACGTGAATTCGCGTCGTTATTTTGATTGGGGTGAGAGGTATGGTCGATTGCATCATAGAATATACGAAGGGGATCAAATAAAGACGAGATGACATCACCGACCTTCGGTTTTATCGACAAGGGTCCCCAGTAATCGAAGGCTGTTTTTATACATCGTACTGACAAAAAAGGTCAACAATTCTATTCGAGAGAGCTTTTCGTCTTAATATTTTTAACAAATTGTGGAAAAATCGAATCATTTCCTTTTGGGATTGATCAAATTGATACGCTGTTTTGTTACTACCATAGTTTATGAAAGATAATACAGGGGCGATTTTTTATTTCATATTTTCATAAGATATAATTTATTATAACTTTGATTTTCAAATACATTAGTATAATACAATTCCTATTACTAACTAGGAATGGTATGCGATCACTGCAGGTAGTTTCATCCGTCATACTTGTTTGTAAATTATCCGGCGTGCTTATTTAGTGCATATTTAATTATTGGAATAAATGCCTTAATTCTAATTTCTTCAAATTAATCTTTTAATAGACTTTATACATTTCTGCGATGTGGAATACCTCTCGGGCTTGGAGCACAATTATAATTATATCATGCTCGCTCTTAAATATTGTAGTAATTTTTAATGTCTCAAATTGAGACCAAGTAAATTAAAACCACTATAAATTCCTCTAGATTAACAGCATTTTAATGCATTCGATCGATTTTTATTTTACTTTGACAGAATTATCTTTTCATACACGTAATAAAACTTTTAGTAATAAAATGTGAATAAAACCGAGACAAAATGAAATAAAAGACGATTAGATAACTGCTCCGTTTTAACGAGTTTTCATTTTATAAATGTCTTAACATGTTACCTTTTTTTTAAAGAAACGATTTCTTTATACATTATCAAGTTCAAAACGAGCCTACTATTTTGTACAAACTGTCACGCGATGTCTCGAGTCTAATAAATATCATGACCACACATACAGATTTCTAAACGGTCTTTAAATAATATAATACATGCAGTGGATTTGTGTAACAGAATACTGGTCTTGAGAATATTTGAATTACAAAATAGTGTAATGAAATTTCGACCGAAAACTTCTTTAATAGGAACATAGCCAACCAATGTAAATAAAATACATGTTTTTATCTATTTATTTTATTATCATTTCAAATAATTCATTTTGACATTGTTTCCATTCCGGACATTGAATAGTTTTTGAAAATGAATTATATTTCTTATCAGTTTTATATTGGCTATTTAAAAATGTATTTAATATGTATGAAATAAATTATTTAGTTATTTATCGATCTTCGCTGTTCTTTTAGGCCATGCATATTATGAAAACGAAACTATTGTATTATCGTGATGATAGATAGACGGATTCAAATTGTGAAATAACAGGCCGGCACATGTATGCATTATTGATTTAGTAGATTTCTATTGCACCAACATTTTCTCTAAGGTTTTTTTAATGCATGATTGTCCCTAATAAAATTAGTATCCGATTGAAATTGAGCGTGAAACGAGTCCACTTAAAAAGTAATCAGTGGGCAATTATTAGGAAATTTTGACTCTGGTTTTCAATTCTTTCTATCGATACAGAGAGGATAGGTGTGACTTGTTGTGTACTCAGCGCATCATAAAAATGTGATGATACAGCGACTATTAAAAATGTATCAAGAAGGGTTGGGCTCTGATTAGCCTAAATTTGATTATATTATATTCCAGTGCTATCAAAACTATTTCTACTTTCTCCATGATACAAAAACACTTACCATCATGGCACACTTCTTAATTTAACAATATTTGACAATTTTTTAGATGCTCATAAATATACAACTACAATATTCCATTTCGATGGCTAAAAGTGCAAAGTTCACCCAAATGACTTAAAAATACCATCGTATTGTACCATACATTGTGAGTTGATTTGAGAATTAAAAGTTATTTAAATATACCGTGAAATTATCCCAAGAAAATTTGTCAATTTCATTCAGATCTGAGATATACACTGCAAAATATATAACTCTGCATTCACATCTATCAACATTATGTCTTTCGTTAGCAGTTCTACGAATAACTCGTTTAAAATCTGTTTTTTGTTTCAAAATAATCGCAAAAACTCAAAAAAATTACTCTCCTATAAAATTTTCAAAAATGGACTTGCACAAAGCATCGATTTTCATACAACTTATTATTGTACCACACGGCTACAATGTTGTCAGCCAAAAAATGGATATTACGAAGACCGACGTAGGCCGCAATTTGCGACGCGAAAAATTGCAGCTTTCGTTGTTTATATAATAATTTACAAGAATTCTAAATTCAGTATATCCGTCGGTACATTTCTATTATTTTCAATAACGTTGCATGTAAACCCATTGTGTTGTGTCAATATATTGTACCATTTATGTTCATACTTCTGTGTTATATATATTATAATATTCATACAGCAGTTTATAATAGCCGCCATCGGTTGTAATTAAACGCATGTATTTGTCGGTTACATTTTTGTGCTATTACGGACTCATTTATAAAATCCGGTTATAACATTTTGGAGATCACTGACCTATTCTATTAGCAATTAGATGCGTGGGCTACACTTTACTATATTTTGAATAACGTGTTCAACAACATCCCAGACATAGACGAAAAGCATAAATAATGAAGAATAATACAAAAAAAGGATGTTTAAAATTAACGGTCTATTACGGAGCGGTGATGATCGTATTTTAATTTCATCGGTTATGGTACATAACCCGTATTATTTTCAATTTACACATATATTTTATAACGTATAAAAAGATTTAATTTTTGTCTAATTTTTAATTCAATTAATGAATTACTGATTCACATACATATTTCCAAATACGTATACTTATTATAATGTATTGAATATCATTTAATTTATTTAGAACTAACGGCAATTTTAATAATGTAATCTTCAAAAGAACTTTGAAACTTGTCGACACCGAAAGTGGAGCATAATATGCTACGTATTATGTACCTCAACATTGTGAAGATGTCGACTCCAAAAATAGCAGTACATATATAGATATCCATATCGTTGAAAGTATTTTACAATATTGAGTATAATTTCATTAATTATGCAAATTAAAAACATCGATTTTCCAACTATTAATGCTAAGACTCGAAGGATATTGAATAAATTTTGATTAGTTTATTTGATAATGTATAATGATTTTCATAATTTTACGATTTACTTCTCATCAGATTTTCATTCAAATTTAATCTTGCTTTTCAAGAAAAAAATATGAGCTTTAATAGATTTGCATTTTTTGATGTTCGAATAAAGCTGCAAGCCGGCCGCACGGAGCTTTGAAACAATATTTTTAACCGCAAATACAAAACTAAACGGTTTGATCGGCCGCTTGTTTTATTCTAACGGATATTCAAAGTAAAATTAAATATATGCATGGCCAAAATGGCGCCGCGGGCATTCGGTTTTGGAATTTGGCTGTAAAATATTATATTCGCGAAGTGTGGCCGAATTCGGCGCCGTCAAATATTTGGACAAGCGGTTTGCGGTCGGGGAAGCAATTATTCGACTTCATACTTACCGCGACTGTCATCGATCGTACATCAGCTTACCGACTTGTTGATTTAAAAAATATTTAAAAAAAATGTGACACGTCTATGCTCCCACGACCGCAAAACGTGTGCCTTAATCCGTTGGCTAAACTGGTTCAATAATCCCGATGTAAGCATCTCATGGAATGTTTTGTTAATTCATTTTGCAATACTGTTAACATTGTCTTCTGGTATCTTCTTTTGAAATATAAAATTAACGTCATGATTTCATGTACATTTTTTTTTTACCTCGAAGCCTTACTTTTAAGTCTTCATAATAGTTGACTAGCTTTTTTTTCTTTCAGCTTCACATCGAGATAGATGTTCATGTAATATTAGTTTGGAGGCTGCGTTTGAAATCATAATATTACCAAGTAAACACATCTATTGAAATTGAGGCTTTACTAACGTTTCAATATAGTTGCCGTTTAATGCCCTCTGTTGAGATGATTCTGTATACTTTAATATGCATTTATTATAAAAAGAAAATTGTCGTAGTTAAAACATTTATTATTTCAAATATAATTTGATGATTTTGGTTCCACGCTCCTTGCATAGAATATTCATTTGGTTACAGAACTATTAAGTATTTATAGTCTTGTTGGATGTGGTGTTCATTGATAATTTTTTGTGAGTTCTTTATGAAATATACGATTTAAACTACCGCTTAAGAATAAAATTTTCTAGCACGAAATTAAAAAAAATAGAACGTTAATACGAATGGTTGTTCATTTCATCCAAAACTGCACGGAGTTTTTTTTAGAATATATCTACTATATATGCTCTCATGATTATACAGTGTTATTTTATACATTCTATTTGTATTATTTTCACTCAATGTTAAAGCGTTTTTCTTTTTGTTACAGAACATTTCCTCTACCAAGAAGATGGCAAAAAACATTCTATCGGGACTTGCGATAGTCCTGTTGGCTTCACAATCAGTCCTCAGCGAAGGTGGCGTCGGAATCCTCTCACGTTATAACCAGATCATCACGTCAAGTACGCTCCAGTGGGTTGCAGGCAATGGAGACGCAAATCAGCTCCACAATACTGTCGTCGGAGGATTTGTACGTGTCGCAGGAGGTAAAAATACAACCATATATAATAATTATAGCTATAATAATTTGTATATGTTATATCCTCATAATCTCAATTAAGAATTATAATGTAAGTCATGAAACATTTCCAACATTAATGTAATTATTCAATTTTTCAAGAATTCAATGATGTATATTTAAATTTAAAAGTATGTCAAAATTTTGTGTGCAGGAGTGATGTACCTTGTGTATTAAGTTGCCAATTTTAGCTGTATGTAGCTGCTTTTTACCAATAGCACTGATAAGAAAGTTTTTGAAGTAATTATTTTTCTCCATATATACAAATTGGGTATTCAATAAACTCAGTATACATAATTACTAATATTATACTGTGAAGTTGTATGTTGTGTTAAGCTTTATACGTATGTCATCAGTCGGATCTACGCAATTAATATATTGAATATTTTGTCATATATCCATTTTTAGCGAATTTTAAAATACAAACCTTTGAAGAGATAAAATTAAATAATAAAACAACTGTTTATGAATTAATCTTTTATTGCAGAAGAAAATTCGGCGAATCTAGATAGCGGAAATTCTTTGTATGTTTGCCGCGCTAGTCATGACGGAGTGTGGATGTCAGGCCAACTGCGTCAGCCCTATCGCGAGTGCACGGTTTCCCTGCATGGCTCGGTAGTCTCTAACAACCGGTACGAGATCTTACAAAACCTCGAGGGGGGCGCTATGCTAAGCTGGGTGCCGTGGAATAAGTTTGTTGCGGTTCCCACGGGTGCTGTCAGCGGTGGCCGAGATAACTACATCACTTTTGTCGCCAGGAAGAAAGCTGTTGACACTTCCGATGGCTCAGCTGGATACACTCACTATTTGGGTAAACTCGACCCTAAGAAAGGCCTTGGAAAAGTTGCCGTTATCACCGAAAGTAATAATGAAATTGAAGACGAAGAAGGAGAAATCTTAGTCGAAACCGAGCCGATCCGATATGAATTGTCCAATGTCAAGTTCACCCTTTATAGACAGCACGCCAAGCGCGTTCCGGTAGTTCTCGCAGATGTTATTCTTAGAAATGGCGCTGGAACAGTTTCGATGAATGTAGACTCTGCTTTGGCTTTCAATTACACACACGAAATCTATTGGGGACACGGCCATGGACTTATTACTAGTCTTAATACTACTGTAAAATCTGCAAATGGAACCATCCTGGACAATGCCAATTGGGGAATGAATAAAAAAGAAGAACTAGAAGATGTATTCCGGATTGAACGACTCCTGGAGCCCGGTACTGCTTGCAATGTCACTCTTCGCGCTAATAACACTGAAATGGACGTACCTTACACTGCGACGCTGACTTCATTTTATCCAGAGAACAAAAAGAAGGCTAGAAATATTCAAGGTACCAAGGCAGAACGCGGTATAATGGATGTAACCCCGGAGTACGGTCCAATTTACTATTTGAGGAACAATAGTCTTGTGCCGACCACGACAACTACTACGACGACGACCACCTCAACTACCACAACCACTACTACGACCACTGAAGCACCGATATCGGCTGAAAAGAGTAACCAAGATTCTCAGTCTCCGAAGAAGAAGGAAGAGCCCATAACCGCCGTTAAAAATAAGGGAGAAAATCAAAGTATGATGTCGGATGATGGAGACGTTTTGTCTCTTAAGAAGAAAGATCAAATACAAAAGGCAGGGATTTTGGGGACATCTGCATCGGTAGCTATTGTTCCTTCCATTACATTGATGGTATTGGCTTTGTGCACAGGGGTCAGGCAGCGATTATTGTAAACAGAATGCAAGTCCATCAGAAAGATAAGATTAGTTTGAAAGAGTCTATTGTGTGTTTGGTCGATTAGAGAGAATTTTGGCGCGAACGTACGAGAAAGTTATGGTAGCGCTGTGTCGAATGAGTGAAGTATTATTTAAACAGGTTTTCAAGTGTCATCACTGATCGGTCCAGTGGCACTGTTGTAAACGGCGGAAGAAATTGGCTTTGATAATAGGTCTCAGAAGTTAGAATAGCAGAAAAGTGTAGATAACCAATCATTATTCTTTATATTTCCGGTATATCGCCGCAGTATATCCTCCCCCGTTAACGATCTAAGTTCTCCGCTGTATTTATAGTACCAATGTGTATATATAAATGTTGATAATCCAAGATTTCTCATTTGCTACGTCTTGCTGTTAATCAACCAATTGTTTGATATCAGTTATAGAAATGTTAACATTCCACGTAACGTATTATAACAGTTTGATATTCCATTCCAGTGTCTGTAAAATAATGATTAACATGTGTGTATATAGCCAATGTAAATATGACGCTATGAGCGGAAAAATACACCTCAGCGATGAGGAATTATTAGCTACTCGTTAAGTGAGGGTTGAAAATGTGAAGACAGACGGTCGGACCGTCCTGACAAATGCTTTCCACCAAGCTGGAGTATTTTTGTGGAAAATATTTTGAAACTATGCATTCATTATCTATTCTTGCAATCGTAGGTCCTAAAAATTAATTTATAATAATATATATTAAATAGTTAAGTATGCAGTATTCGAAAGGTACAAAATGTATGATATACAGATATATAAAGGTCTTATTATCTCACGTCTAAAAAAAACTCTTCGGCGATCGCTTCTTTTCGATATTTTGTTCTCAAAAATAATTATATTGTACTAGTATTCATTTCAAATAATGTAACTTTAAAGTTTAAACAATGCGCGATTATGCTATGTACTTGCCTCGTGTGTTGTTTGCTAAACTGCTATTTAAAAGATGTCGTATTGAGATGTTCAACATTTAACAAGATGCCGAGCACAAATCGTCACACTTTTGGAAACACATGTTTTATCATCTGTCGGCTATTGTGTCCGAATCAAAATTAATCTGTATCGGTTACCTGCCAAGGTGTTTGGATATTTTTTTTATATTTCCTATATATACAGGCCGAATAGTGAATCCTAATATATAATTAAATTACTATCTGCTAGTATCCGGGTTTGTGAAGATTAGATTTGATTTCGAAGTTACTGACAGAACATTCTACTATGTAAAATTACTGAAATAGAAATACCACTTAATTTCTAAAGAAAGCTAATATAAGAATCAAATTGACTATCTCGATGTCATAATAGTGACATAATTTTATATAGTGGATGTATGTGTATTGCAGTCAATTTAAAATAATACCCCAGATTTATATTATGAATTATGATACTCTCAAGTACCTAATAAAATAATGGAAAATATGAAGATAAAAGGCATTTTTGATTTTTAAATGTAGATATGTCAGGTCTTAAGTTGCACATATAATGTACAAACCCATCACTAAATTAGATTTTATTTTTGTACTATGACAAGAATAAACACCATATTGATTTGGATTGATTTTTCTACGGCCATGTTCCAATGCAAGCTTCGAAATCTACGCTTCGGCTAAACATAAAATATTCTAAAATTATTCTAATAAATATTGTGCAATTAGAGTGGCTTCATGTTAAAGCTGGGAGCTACAATTATGGAAAGCTTAAACCGGAACGTGACCTTTGTAGATTTATTATTCACTTATTAGTTTCCAGATAATTTTTGTCGTTCCTATGCCTTGTTTATGAATTATTGTGAGTTCTTGATGGAGGACTATTGTTATTGTTTTAATATAAACAAAACTCAAATTTGCAAAGCTTAATTGTGATGTTTGATGTATTATTATTACGTTTTCATTTTAAAGTGAACAAATAAAATGAGTTTAAAATCTGACACTGTCTTTTCATTTGAATCCTTGTCCAATCCCAGCTACCAAAACCCATTTCCAGAGCTTATATTGCTCACTCCCAATCTCTTAATTCACCAATCACATGGCCATGCCCTATAACTAGATGCATGTACAAATTTTACAATTTATAAAATGGGAGGACGAGAAAGTGGTTTACGTAAATTACTAACACGCCAATCACAGACAAAATGATTATAATTATTACATTATTGATACTCCATTAGTTCTGTCGATAGGTACCGTCACCATTATTAAAATATTTTTATCGAAAAGCCAAAAAAGATTAGTAGAAGTATTGATAATCCAATCGACAAAGATTTAAAATGATTTTTAACCATCACTGGATCAAATGATTTGAGTAAAATTTCATTTAGTAATTAATGGTGAGCGACCACTTACTGTTACACTAGTTATACTTGACTTAGTTGAATTGTTATAATGTATGTGTAATTTACATGACATTATGTATTGGTCACTGAATCAAAATCATGTGAAAACAAAACTGAAGTAAAACATGTGCTGGAATGAAGCAATTACAATATAAACCCAGGATAAATGCAAATTAAAAATAACTTCTTCGCTACCTTAAGTAAATATTAATGCTTCTGAAGAAACCTATACGAACAACTGCAATTCACCATAAGAAGGCTAATTTTACCGACGAAGAGTTTAGATACACTTTTAACTTTATCTAGAGTGAAATTCAATGGTACATGAATAAGGTAGATTGTCTACCTATCCTAAAAGACAGCACATAAAGGCAAAGGTGAATATAGGTTCACCTTGTTCGCAAACTTTCTTGGTATAAAATATTCAATACATTAAAAAACACGTACACTGCAAACGTGTTCTGAATTTCACAGTTATAGGCACAGGGTAAGTAGTATTATTTTAATCAACAAAAAGATATTGGATCACGGATGAAGCAGTCATACATAGATTACAATAGTAGTAAGAAGCGTGTGAAGGACACGTATCACATGCCTAAGAAAAACGTCCGATACTAAATGAATATATTAATCAAAGCTCTGGATGATAATAACTTGAAGGTAAACACGAAATTTGTGGTGTTAAAAAACATAAACTGGTGTGATTGGAGCAGATCCAGCGTCACGTGACAATCGTTCCTTATCACCCGCCAATCGTCTTATCTTCTCCCACGCAGTGCTAGCATAATTTATTGCCGCTGGATACATAATATGAAAATGGCAATAACATAAGCTGAAAGAAGGCGCAGGCAGGCAGGCTTTGTAGCTCTCGGACTTTAGTCTGTTCCAGCATCACTTTTTGACTTTTGAAAGTAACTTACTAATACTTACGTTATTATCGTCGAGCTTTTTTCTCCCGTCGAATATTCGTATGAAAGAAGTTTTATGATACACGAAAGTCTAATAAATATCCCGGGAAATGAAATATACCTGTAGAAATGTATAATGGATTGATGTATGAATAATTACGTGTCTCAAAACAATTTCGGCCGATTGTATTTTAACTCGAAAAGACACGCAATGGCGAACTTCCACAAACAATGCGTCAATTAAAACGATTCGTCGAAATAAAATTGGTCTATTATGAAACATGTTCTAATTATAGAGATTTTTTCCAAAAAGAATTGAGTGATAAACCTTGTCACGTGATGTTTTCCGTGACGCATGATTGGGTTGATTTCTTTGTGTTGAAAAAAAGATCAAAGTAATAATGAGCAACGATTTTAGGTGTCAGATTAGGTAAATGTTGGGTAAATGAACACATTTTCATTACTTTTCTTAATGAAGCATTCCGTGATCAAACGGATACTTGATGAAATTGGCAGTAGATCAAAACCGTGTTCGAAGGCTTTTGGGCTGATAAGTATTAAAATATGTGAAACATTGGTAACATGTAAAATGTATCATAAGAGAGAACTGTATTACAGATAGGTACGTGTATGTTGGGCTTAATGCACATAAAAATAAATTGATAATGAAACGAATTTGATGTGTTATGATAGTTTTATAAATTATTATTTTATGATTTAAAAATAACTGTGGATACTACCTACTTGTTCTATGAAGACGGGAAGTTATAAAACGTACGAAAACTAGTCCTTGGTCGACAAAATAGTTTTAGTGGTTAGAAATTGTCAGGGAAATACGTGGCAATACAGTAAAAAGAACCGAAAACAAACAGTTGAACAACGATAGATATAAGTTGTTACTATACATTGCATGTGTCCAAGAAAATATTAAAATCTAGATTCTAGATACAGGTCATATTCCGTTATAACGAAATTCGCGGGAGCACCGCTTTTGTTTCGATATACTGACTTTGGAATAATAGTATTATATTATATTGTGTGTTCGGGGCAGCAAAAAATAAATGTTATATTGAAAAATTCGTTATAGAGAGATTTCACCTGTAATCATGGAGATACGGGATTCGAATCGCGATATTCGTTTGTGAGTACGTATTTCATAATCGCGTGCAAAAATCTATTCGACAACTGCGGAGAGATTAAACCACTCGTATTTAGTATATAAAACTGTTCATAAATATTAAATTTATAATTTAATCAATACTATCTACTAAATCATATTTAGACAATGTTCGCCTGCAGTGTTAATTCTTAACGTCATCAAATCAATAATTGTGATTTTATAATATACCAGCACCGTAACTTACAGTATTGTTTACATGGAATGTAAGGCTGAGCGACCGTGACAGAGATGCAAAATAGCTATAAATGGATGAGTGACATATTTATAACTATTTTGCATCTCTGTTTTCGTAGCTTTGTCGCCGTCGCCGCGGCCTAAGAATCCACGTTATGTGAAGACGTGTCTTGACAGATTATTTTTACTAGAATTTATTGTCAGTCAATTGTTCAACCCTATGGGCATTCAGTCTAACATTTTCGAAAGTTTTAAAGACAGCAGTGTTTTACATGAATAATAAACACAAATGGGTAAATTCTTATATTCTTGGCTGTCCTATGGCTTTAATAGGATTCGAAGGATATATTCGGCAGCCTTTCTTGCATTCACAAATAAATAATACCGATAGTTATATTAAAATTTATCAAGCTTGTCGACGTAGCCTGCAAAACTACCGTACCCGGTAATTAATTACTTGTGAAGTGGTCTGGAGCCTAGCGCTGAAATTTCAGTAAATTATCTCGAGATAATAACTCCTAAATTTCCCACTTCTGCCTTCTACGCAAATGAAAACTTCCTCAAAATATTTTTTTCATCGTACCGCAATATATGAAAATAGCACAGTCATGGCACGAAGATGATTATATAACAAGAGGCAGAGTGAAAATAAAATCGTTTTAGACGACGCAGGGCGATAAGGCTTTCGCTATGGTGACGTCAGCGCAGTGTGTACTTTGAGGTTGTGTCGGCAAGTCTGACTTCGATCGGCTGACGGGGGTTAAGAAATAAATCGAACGTGCCGAGGGCGAGTGGGGAAAATTTGAAAAAGAGGGCGGCGAGAAGTTTCGCAGCTTTCTTAAAATGACGTTATTCGACACCGTGGATCCATCGGATAATTTTAGTATCAAATGTATAATAACAAGTAAAGGTAATATAATAATATTTTAATATTATAAAGTGGGAAGAAACTCGTAACTGTATGAATGTTCAGCGATCATTTATACATGATTAACAAAAAAAAATATGACGTATTCTGGTGTGATACCTACCAATCATCCACATGTCGCTACGGTTGTCTTTCAAGTCCAGCTTCAATCTATCTCTACATATCTCTACACGAGGATATAGTTTAATTGGGTGTTGATTTGTTATTTTCTTGTTATTGTATGTTTTGTGAAGCCTTGAAAAACTCTTTGTATTTAACCGTTTTTCAAATTAAAATAAAGCTGCAAGCACATCTATAATATTAGGCATGTGGGGGTGTGTTGTATGATGTTGATGTGGTCCAAGGAAACACTCTCACATAATCTTCAATGTTATGATTTA
>JAGVSQ010000122.1:0-11480 GCA_022683975.1 Rhyacophila evoluta
ACATTGCGGAGATCCATATACTCCTCTTTCGGAGTGGAAATCTTCACAATGTGTATATCCATATGCTCCGCGTTGGGAGCGAACATGGTACATATATACATATAATAGCTTCACAATGATATTACTAAATTTTATATTACAATAACATCTAAAAGAGATTACTACAATATATATTGATTTAACGAAGTCTATACTTTATGACATGATTTGTTTAGTAAAAATGAGAATTAGTTTTCTGTTTTGAATTGACGCATCGTGTACAATCAGGAAATGAATTGTATTCTCAAATTTTCCAAACTATATTTGAATGAATTTTTATTATTACTAAAATATACTGCCCTAGAATGTATGGTGGTTAAGCATAAACCCATTTGTTAAATTAGCAATACAAAGATCGTTCTTGTAAAACTACTGAAACGAATGTTTGGATAATCAAATATAATATTTTACATGATACGATCTGAATTATTTTTGTATGTAACAAATATAATTTTCATTCACAAATGAAATCTGATTTTCACAGATTTTAATCGTGCTATGGTTTTTGGTGTATTGACATGTGAAAATTGGATTGGGAAAAATTCTTCCGTAAATTTGTTTTTACTTTATATAAACGTTTGAAAACCAAATCTACTTATTTCCTTTTTGTACTAAGTGACGGATATATGAACGAAATTTCCTCTTCCGACATGGTATATTTCAAGATATTAGATAGAATTTTGTAAAAACACACTTTTTGAACATTGAATATTTCAGGAATAAATTTCTTTCCGAACTTAATGCAAATTATATACTATAAAATCAATAGATATATATATTTCAATTAATACTATATACTATAAAGAATTATTATTTATGTAGGTTCTATAAAAAGTACGTCCTGGTATATTTAATAGTCATATGCAGAAGTGTAGAGGGCCAGGATACTGTTCTGCCACTTTTTTGACATGGAATTTATTTTATCAAGCACATCTAATAATTGTTTTCATGATATTATATGATACATACTATCTTGGTACTTTTCTATTAAAAACTAAACTACTGGTTATATGTATTGTGGATAGATTAGGTCAGTCACCATTGAAACTACAAAATACTATAGATAATGCTGCAGCTTTTGACAATACTTACATACCGCATATAAAGAATATAATTGTTTTGTTTGTTTGTTTGCATGGAAAGCGAGTAAAAATGTTGAAAACACTGCGCGGTGTTTTTCACAGTGTAGGAAATGCCACGTCTCAACGTCACGTGAATATTGTAAAGCAGGAACGAAGAATATTAATAATACTCGGGTGTGACAAATAAATCTACATGATTTTGGACATCTGCTTTTTACCACACTAACTCATTTATCTAATTCTATGTTATATCATATTTTAAAAACTTTTCGACTTTAACGTCGGTATCCACTTTAATATTTTGGCCCATACAGTTTCCAACAAACAATATATTTTTTTAACTTGGTTAGATCCGAAAGTGAAGCATATAAAAAATGTAGAGATGACCAATTAAGAAATGGAATATATATATGGTTTTCGAATCGTAAATATCAATTTTAAAAGTTTTTTCAGTAGAACTGGTCAATCAATTGGGCACTCAGACCTGCATGTTTAGATTTTCAAAAATCCTGCTGCTGAAGGATACGAGTGAGCCACCTTCGGCTCCCAAGCACGTACGCTAATCTCTCGGCTATTGTGGACGCAAATATATATTGCATATAATATGTAAATGCATAATTTTGAAATTATTTAGTTTGTCATTTGTGTCTAATTTACAATCTGTGCATCTAAAGTAGGTATGTACATTTTTGAATTAATATAAATTATAATGACTAAGCCTTCTGTGAATAAAATCCCCTAAAGTGCTTTAAGCACCAGTCATTTTATTATAATCATTGAATATGTATCACACAAAGATCCTATAATATATATCGCCATATAAAGAAAGTATTATATATTTTAAAAACACGTACAACGCGCGTATTATATCCTGTATTTATAATAACTTATTACAGGTTATTAATAAAGATAAGTGAGTGTAATTTTCCTCATTGCTACAAATAGATTTCCTAAAATCCAATACCGATTTGAAACAGCGACTCTGATAAGATTTTTTTTGTTGCGAATTTACGATGTTACATTTATTTTATTCCAAAAGTTTTATTGTATTTGCAAATTCAATATGCATGTTAAATCCACCAACCAATCCCTGTTGATATATGAGACTACTATGTCTTTGTATGAATACCTATTTATGGGCTCAAGTTTGAAAAATGCAGTTCCTAAAAAATCGATAGAATAAAAACAAAGCGAATATTTTACGCAGAATTATCAAATAATGAATAAAATCGTTGAATTTGTTGAAGTTATAATAATTCTCAATTTGTGACACACGTAATGAAAACAAAAAATATTCATATTTACGAGTATTTTATATGAGAAAAATGCAAAATAAATACAAGCATTTAACTATACGAATATAAAGTCAAAGTCAATAAAAGTCTTTATTATATACGCGATGTTCGAAGGAACTTTAATAACGTATCACAATGTCGACCGTGTCAGCTGTTTCGCGAACTCCTAACAATAATATTTGTCGCGGAGAACCATAAAACATACACCAGGATATCCTCAATGCCAAGGAAACACGCACAATCGAGTAGGAATAGAAATTTGCAATAAAATAAAAATGGCTTCAAAATTATTTTTATAAAGTCACAAACGACACACATATTTATAAAGTGATAGCGAAAGTGCAATATGCGAAGTTTCATCCAAAACTAAATAAAATACGTCAGCAATATGATTGTATCAACTGCGTATTACTGCAAACGTTACTTTGTTTAGTAACTATTTAGCAATATCCATGGTCAAATTGTATACGTTATAACGATTTAACTGTTATTAATAACAGAGTCCAATGTTTGAACAATAAAATTATCATAATAGCATGATTTTGGCAAAAGCCTAGGGATTAAAAGACATTGCTTTTATGTGATAACATATCTAATTATTCCATACAATATATTTCACATAACAACAATTTTTCATAAGGTATTGCCTCATATTATAACTTCCTCCCCTCTGCTTATCTGTTGTTGATATTATAATAAGATGAATGAGGCAAATTACCATTTCCGCTGAAAATATATTGAATATTTAAATTTATATTATGGGCGTGTTTTATCGATTTTCATAAGGATCAATCGTTAGATGACTAAACTTTCAGCTTGATGATATCCTGCATCCTTAAAAACATGATAATCATGCGACCATGCAAAATTCGTAAAAGCGATTTCGAAACGCAGTGCTTCAACTACCACACCGTTGTTCCAATATCGACGGTGGAAACGAAAAAGGCTGTAACCTTCAATTTTTTCAAAATAATCGATGATCACAATATACACAACTTAATACACGTCCTATCAGAAGGATGTGAGCTGTAAATGGCAAATTAGTATTTAAATTTAGCTTTCAATTTTGGGAAGAATAATGGCCAGTGAAATTTGCGATCATGAAGAAAGAATGACTTCTAGCTAATAAATTTTTTTGTTTTTTCTTAAATAACTTGTTAAATTAATATTATATTGAGTAAAAAAAAACATCAGTGTTAGTCTCTATGCACTCCTCAGTTGTCTATTGATATCTTATGATATTTTGAATTTGGCACAAAATAATTAAATAAACGTTTGTTGTGCCTTCTACAAAAAAAATCTGTGTGGGTTACGTCCTTTTTCCCTTACAGGGTCAATATATGGGCAGCGGACTTCATTATACGTCCTCAATCCTTCCAAATTCTTGAAATTATACCAAACAGGACGCATACTAAAGGATTTTTTTCTATGAGGAAAAATGATCAATCCATCTTAATCTTATTGTTAAACATTGATAGTGATGGATAAAACAATTTAAGCACCAAGAAGCTGGAACGAATAAGGACGTAAACTGAACAAACTTATTCGTGTCCAAACAAGACGTATTTCAAGTTAGACTTATTTCAAAACAGACCTACACCGAGGTAGCACTGTATTATATAATAATTTGATAGTATCTGCAATATAGACGACAAACGAGCCGTTAAAAATAAATACAATTTGTGCAAAATAAAGAAAAAATATTCAATAATGCTACTCTGAATTAAATAATTTATTCAATATTCAAATTCAGGGTGAACGGGTCTAGGAATGACGTTGTTCCACATCCATTAAACGGATATAAAATAGCGACAAACATTTACAGTTCGAATAATAATATATAATCCCGTGATACGGTCGCCATATTTTCATATTAACATCATGCTAGATGAAACTATCAAATGTTCCTCGAAAACACCATCGGAGAATATTCATATCGGTGGGGGAGACTCCAACTGCTGGCACTAACTGCTAATACCAATTAACGATACCCTACGTAGTTAGGCTGTAATCTAATTAACCTGAAAAACAGGACTTTCTATGGAGTATGGTGACATTTATCACGACCCTTTGATACTCTTGACACATTCATGGGATGTATAGCACCCTTTGAGCGTTCGTTCTGTGTTCCCTGTAAAAGGAATCAGAAATTTTTAACAATTCAGTATATGGACCTATATAATAGTTATATTCGTAGCTTTTATTATATCGATTTGCCAGACAAATTATTAATAGTTGCCT
The DNA here is from genome assembly GCA_022683975.1 of Rhyacophila evoluta. NCBI lineage: Eukaryota > Metazoa > Arthropoda > Insecta > Trichoptera > Rhyacophilidae > Rhyacophila > Rhyacophila evoluta. The sequence goes on from JAGVSQ010000122.1 coordinate 4,658, forward strand.
ATTTAATAACTCTCTCTAAATTTTTCCATTTACACATTTTATTCATTTTTATAAATATGCATATGCAAATAAACAAATTCTTTCACACAAGTGGTTATTTAACATATATTCTGCCAGACCCACGATGTAGATGTTTATTTTTAACTTTCTTTTGTTATCATAATAACGTCTTCGGTCAACACAAATTGTATTTGACGCACAAGGTTTTACCCATTCTCTTTTCAATGGATGGAACATATCGACTTCTAAAATATTGAAGATTTCTTTAGACATATTTTATTTCCCGAATACAAATTTTCAGCTGATCGCTTAATGCTTATCTAGCATCTAAATACACATTCAACAATTAATATTTTTTCACGCGGCTATGAAACTTGAACCTGCATCATTTGGTAACAAAATAGTTATCCATACATGTGTCTTTTCGTCTGGCCACAGTAGAAAACATGTAGTAAATTGAGTAATATAAGATCGACCCCTGTTCCTCGAGATAAGTGGATTTCGGCATCTTGAAAGGCCGCTAAATACTAAGAGGTATAGTGAAACTACGGAATGTTTGCAGAAGTCGAAAATTTACTGGTTACGGGGGAAGGCGTCGTGTATTATCTGTATGCTTCACTTAGGAAACATTCATGGAATCAAAAGACCCTGCCAAACTGAGGTACACAGTTTTGTATTTTGTCGAAATTATAATTTTCAAATCTACCTCATTATCTACAATATTAAACATTTTCTCTAGGGTAAACATGATATTTATGAATTTTTTAATACCGGAAAAACTTGGAAATAAATCGTTATTTATTACATCCTAATATAGAATGTTTCTGTACCCGGCAAACAAAAATATTTCATAAATTCTTGATTGTCTGATATTTAAATTTGTATCGTTAACGATTTGTTCATTATCTTTATTAGAGCTGAATATACTGACAAAAAGGCAACCTCAGTTGATATAATAGTACATTTTGATACAATGGTTACCCGTATTTTTAATTGCTTAACAATGAGAGTTTTGATATCGATAGCAATTCTTGGACAATAAGTAACGACCCTTACTATGAAAAGGTTACGGAAACCTTACTTCCAATAATCCCTTTTACAGTGTGCCCCCTCGCCCACAGATGCCCTAGTTATTAATTCAGAGCTCAACTTTGGATGTTGGCCTAATTGCTAATCGTTACAATCTACAAATGTTTATTGGGGTTAAGGAGTTCATTTGACGAGCATCAGGTCGATTCCGTTCTAAATGCAGTGAACAACAGTCGTAACTCGCAATATTCAACCTGATAGTCGAATAGCATGTCATTATTACGTCAATCGCCCTGAATATGTAAAGCAAACAACAATTTTAATTTGAATCTTTAGAATTAAAGCCAAGAAAGATATCTACCGTTGTCTAAAGCAGGGTTTCTCAAACTGTGCTCCACGGAAAGGTACCCAAGCGCTCCGCAAAAAAATATTATAACAAAACCTTTTTTTTTACATTTTGTCTATTATAATTTATCGTATGAATAATTCATAACATTCATGTTGGCTCAGCCATCAGAGATCAAGATCAGCTATTAGTAAATTCTAATACGGGGTACCGAGAAGAATGGAAATAGTTTCCGGAGACAATCCACTAGAGATGGTTAAAATGAAAACTGATATTTGGAGAACGATATTTGATGAATTGTTCATGAATATGACGTAAAATCTTATTAAATTTCATATTAAGTGCAGCTTCAAATTTATGTACAATATATCGATTGAAGCGAAGAAAATAAATTTTACGTAGACATAAATTCCCTTGCGACTTAACCCTGTGATATAATGCAAATGGCGGTAGAATACGTACGTACCTATGTGAATTTATGTAATAATTATCTCATCAATCTTTCTAAATCACTTGAGTTGATGTTTTTTGAAGAGCAGCAAGCTATGTTCAATATTCATTTATAAGTGGATATCTGAGACGCCGTGCAAGCAATATTTTATGCGCTAAATATGCTAACATTGATTCAGTTTATTTTATAGTTCGAAATTCAAAATGTTTACGCAATTGTTAATTTAAAGCAAATCGTAAACAATTTCTTTTTTTTTAATAAATGAACACAAAATTATTTATGCATATGTTTGATAAATAGATTTTGTTGAGGTTGCAAATGATTAATTTTGAGGGGGGTAAAATTCAAAATCAGGATTCCCGGAAAAATCTTGTGCCATGGACCTGGATGGACTTTAACTATATTTTGAAAGTATAGCAGATGGCTATTTATTTCCTTTGCATTTGCTTTATTGATTGATATAAATTAATTAATCGGCGTAATAGATTATAAATAATTAATAATATGTAACTTACATTATATAATGAGTTTACAATATTGAATTGAATATGTACTTATGAAATACTGAATATCGAAAAATATGGGAAGAAAGCATATCTTATGACACGAGGTATGTGATAGATATTAATGCCGAAAATGTCAATTGACTTAAATTGAAATGGAATAAAAAATCACAAATGAGAAGACAGTCCCTGAGAATTTTTTCAGAGATAAACTCAATATAATTCGGCGGCTGTAAGAATAAAACTGTGCTTACAAAATAGAAATTATAATGACATTGCTTACGAAAAACTTTATATGGTCCGGTGGAAAAATTGTTTGTATAATATGGAAAGTTTGATTTCGGTGGGTGGCGGTTTTATTATCAGCATTATGTACGCCGACCAGTGCTAAATATTAACAATATAATGCGTTTACCACTAACCCTCAGAGTCATTTTAATCTTGCGAAGAAGTAAAACGTTAAAAACAAATTGGCAAATTAACCGAATTAAATCTTTAAGTGTTCATTCGTCGCAAAATGGGCGTATTATTTCTACCCTTGTTTTCCAGAAATAATTCAGAGGTTTCAATGAATCATCCACGAACAATGGAGAGACTGTTAAACAGAAGCGTTTCTATATTTCCATTTCAATGAAGTCCTTTCTTATTAAGTATTTATACGAGCTAAATGTACTCACCGCTGTGCACATAGGTACACGTACTTGCTCAAGTTGAATTGTAATTACCTGAAATATTGTAGCGGCTTATTTTTCAAAATAAAGGATTTTAAATTCATAATGGTAATACGCCATCTTCAACGCATCAGTTTTAGACGTATACCCGGAAATCAAAAATAGGATTTCATCAATATACCGAAATAAGGTAAAATAATGATGAATTTTCCCCCGTTATTATAAATTTAAAAATATTTTTTGAATATGAACAATGTATAATATCTACGATTAAATAGCATTTATTCAAAACGGAGTACTTAAACCTAGTCCTTGAGTTACGTAATTAATTCGTTCTGAAGGTTTCACATAAATTGAAAATCGTGCAAATCAAATAACACATCTGATTTTAAATTGACGGATTAACAGCTTAAGTTAAAATTGTCAACTTTTAGATATTTCATCGAGAAAAGATGTCACGTAATTTGTAACATCTTTTTATAAAATTACAATGTATCGTTTTTTTAGGTCGCGTAATGTATTCATTCTGAATTCCATTTCATGTATATCTCGACTGCAGTTTATCCTCGTAACTACGAATTCACGTAAGTCGAGAACTGCCTATATATGGATCTCGCGGAATGTGAAGACTTTTTACGAAAATCAGCTGTCGGAAAAATATCGAAATCATTGGACATTCAGTCCTATATCTTAAATTTATTATTTTTGTTAAGGAGCTGTTTGTTCGAGCTCGTAAACTCCAACAAATAAGCGTACATGCTTATCTTTCGGTTACCGAGGGACGATTATATATTAAATAAAATATTATAATAGACGAAAAAAATATTGATATCATTTTTCGTAGAAACCTATCGCTTCAAAACTATTATATCGGTCTGGTATGTTGCATGATAACTCAACAAATAAAAATATGGATACGTGAAATTCTTTAGGTTGCCGATGAAAATCTTTCGCGTGTCACTTATTTGCGATCCCTGGCGTACTATATTCAGTTTTTGTAAGCAGATGACAACTCGGAACGCATATTGTAATAGCAAGTTTTTACGATTCTATTAAACTGCGAATGATTTACACTTGATAAAATAAGACCGAGTCAAAACGTAAATATGTATAATAAATATTTGATTAAACGATACTAATAAATCCGTAACTTATATTACAAATTACAACTATTATTTCAAAACTAAACAAGTTACAATATAAACACAAATAAAAATATGGATACGTGAAATTCTTTAGGTTGCCGATGAAAATCTTTCGCGTGTCACTTATTTGCGATCCCTGGCGTACTATATTCAGTTTTTGTAAGCAGATGACAACTCGGAACGCATATTGTAATAGCAAGTTTTTACGATTCTATTAAACTGCGAATGATTTACACTTGATAAAATAAGACCGAGTCAAAACGTAAATATGTATAATAAATATTTGATTAAACGATACTAATAAATCCGTAACTTATATTACAAATTACAACTATTATTTCAAAACTAAACAAGTTACAATATAAACACTTGTTATCTCGGCGTAGTCTTAGCGACTGAGTAAACTCAGTTTCGAATTACATTCGGAGATTATCAACAGTTAAATTAGGAATTTTGATAATAATTCTTAAATACAGAAATAAAAATGAAATGCTCCCAAAGACGCGCTTGGAATCCCGGAAAGAAGCCAACATATAAAAAGAAAATATCAACATTTGTTTCCATCTACGACAAATTATCTCAGTTCAATAATGTAAGGAACGGGTTTTTAAATCGGCACCAGGGGATTTACTAGGAAAAGATAAATACAACTCAGTCTTTCTCTTTATATCCTTTCCTTAAGTTTTCTAAAGTAATTTGTTTCAATTAGGGAGATAATAATAGTATGAAGCACTGACTATACACTTCTTTCTAATAATGAGTCTTATGGTACATATACACTTACAGTCTACCTGCAGTCCGGGGACTGTCAGTCCAAGACGATGTTTAGGATTAACGCAGGCCACACATTATGCAGTCCGCATCAAAAGCCGTATAATATCAGTTTGGTCGATAGGCTCATGTTACATGTCGTCTTCGCCTCGCATGCTGCCTCAATATTAATCATCATCATGGACTGACAGTCTCCTGAATACAGGCGGTCTGTAGAGACTTTAGACCATTAGAGACTGCTATTGGTATTTGCACTCAGTGGTAGAGACATTAGTGTGCGCTCTCCGGAGCCGGAAGTCGCCGGTTCATTATAGCAAAACCCATTCCAATAAATTGTTTCAAAATAAGTCTATACCGTGTGGAGACCCATACATAATGCATTTATATGGTTGTTATCTTTATGCTGCTGAGATTTATATGCTCCACTTTCGTAACACACATGATTATTTTTAATCATCAGAATCATGTATGTATTTGTATCCTTATTTAAATTTATTTGCTGGATTTAGATTTTCTGTTTCTACCATGTACCGTGGCTTAAAAAATAAAATAATATAAAATAAAAATATTAAAATAGTAGGAGAGTTTCAAAAAATAAACATGTATTATTGTCTTGTTGGTTATTATTTGTGCTACTAATTAAAAGTCGTGATATACACCATTTAAGAAGTTTTATGATTATTTTAGCTTTAAAATCGTTCACTATCTCATAGATGGAAAAATTATTATTAAAATGAGTTAGATTTTCACTTGGATTATCTGAATATGTTGTCACAAGAATTATAAAATGAACCAGTAAATACTAATTTAAGAAAATGCGCATCAACAAGAAGTAAATAGATACAATAAATAAATAGACAGTCTCAGAAATATATTAATTCAACAATTTAATAAATAATTAATGAACCTTCTCCAAAACTCTTTCAGTGTGTCATAAAAATTTATACGTTTTGCAATATGTAACACGTTATTATTGTTTTCAGAAAATCGTGAAGTATTCCATGTGTCTTACAGGAAGTATCCAAAAATAAAACAATCCGAAGTATTTTAGTGTCAACGACGCACACATTTTACGAGCCAAAGAGCTTTTATTAGCTTTTTTTCAGCACAGTATCCACCGACAATGGTAATAACTACATAATAAACTAGTATAATGGTACTTTTTTACAATAACTATTTTTTATAGTATAGTAACTAATACATATAAAGTGCTTTATGAATAAATCGGTTCACATTTTTTTGAAAAGAAAATATATTAAAAAAATGATTGATTACTTGACATTATCACTTTATTTAGGCTCTCTCCGAATATAAGCTGGTATAATATATCATATTTTTTTTATTGTTAGATTTTTCCATGCAGAGAGATTGTATTAAAGGGAGGCGTTTTTATCATTTTCGTATTGTTACAGACTGATGTAGTTTTTTGTTTTCTTAAGTAAACGTCATTAGTTCTCTGTACTTCACGATATTTAGAAACACTTGAACACCCACAGATCGCCTTTCACTTCATCCGGCTATCGATGCCATGATCTACAAGCACATGTCTTCCGTCAAGTTTAAAAATAGTTAACCATTTAGTTGTCACTCTATAATTTTTCCGGGTGGCGTATGAAACTCATAGGAGATCCTGACTTTGAATAAATTTGATAATGCATTGCTTACCATATGGGTTATACATTTTAAGTTTGCAGCGACGCCGTAATTGCTCACGTGCTTGTGTTGGACGTATTCCACAATTTTAAATGCAGAGCGTAGAGTAATTTTAGGTTACGGGAAATTATTAGCTTGAAACTGCCTTGGTGATACACATCTTCCACCCAAGTGAAAGTGAGTTTAAATGGAAGCTGTTGTATATATTTTTTAGAATAGGTTCCTTTCTTTCTTACTTTCTTTTCTTTTTTTAT